>JBBPBX010025414.1:21384-38895 GCA_038048925.1 Garcialebias charrua | reverse complement strand
GTCCAATCTATTAACAAATAATTTTTCTAAAATTTTTGAAAACTGTGGCAACAAGGAAATTGGTCTGTAATTAGTAAATGCACATTTATCACATTTTTGAAGAGTGGAACAACCTTAGCTACTTTCATTCTGTCTGGGAATGTTCCTGTAGAAAAAGATAAATTACATATATATGTAAAAGGTAAATGGGCTGGCTGGCGCTCTGGTGCCCGGCTCTGGCCGGGGGCCCTCGGCTCGCTGGTGGGTTGGGGGTTCATGTGCTGGGGGGTTGGGTGTCTGGGGGCGTGACTGGTGGCCAATGGGAGGGGGCGGGCAAACCCAGCCTGGGTGTCTAATGTGTTATGTGTTCTGAAAGTTATTAATATGAAGGGTGGGTGTAGTATTTCTTCTGGGGTGGGGACTAAGTGGATGTCCTTGATGATGGTCTTGGACTATGCTTGGCCGGTGAGCGGGCCCTGGTTGGGGCCTGTTCTCAGTGCTTCCTGGCTCTGTCGGCGGTTGGGCGGGCGCTCTTGGTAGTGTCGTCCTTGTGGGATTTTGTGTCTTCTTGGACGGCGGGCTGACTGCGGTTCGCAGGGGTCGTGGTGGCCCTGGTGGGTGTGGGCTGTTGGTTCTGTTTTGGCGGCCCTCGGGGCCGTGTCCCTCTCTGGTCTTGGCTCAATGGCCTGGCGGTCGGAGAGGTGTTTCTTTTACCTCGCTCCTTGGGTGGACCTTGGCGAACTGGGGGGGGTACGCAGGGTCAGCGGGGGAGCTGACTCGCTGTGGGAGCATTGTTCCTGCAGATATTTTCTCCCCATCCCTCACCACGCACCTCCGCCCTCTTCATCTTAAATTAATACATGTAGGGAATTTGAGTCTCGGGTGTGCTGCAATGGTTTTACATCTCTGTTGTTCAGAACACCTGGGACTCAATTTTATATACACTTTAGACATTCATTCATAAACATCCTCATAAAAGTCACATATAGGGAATGGAGTGAGCACTATGGTTATGGGTGGCGGGATGACATCACTCTCGCCCCCATGCCTATGCTCACTCAACATTATGCATTTAGACAATAAGGGCCTGGGTTAGAGTTGGAGTGGAGGGGAAACTGGTACAATGCCAGCCTTTGCTCCTTCTCTTTCCTTTTTAATTACACTTTAGAACAACACTCACCAACAGTACATTTGGGGACGGGGGTGTGTGTGTCGGGGTCTTGATTTGTTAATTTCAATTTTATTTATTTATGTATTTATTTATATATTATTTATTTATTTTTCTCTTACCCCCCTGGTTGCCTGGCGGACATTCTGGGGGTGGGCCGTCAGGGGTTGTGCTGGGGTGTGGGGGGGTTCGGGGCCTGCGGGTTCGCCGTGGGCGGGGCTGGCAGTGCGCTCCCCTGGGGCTGCTTGGACTCGGGTGTCCTGTCCTGTCCTGTCGGCAGGGCGCGGGGTGGGCCGGATCTTGGATGTCTGCTACTCTCCACCCCAGAATGAATGGGCCTACCTCCTGGGTTTGGATGTGGGCTGCCCCATGTAGGGAGCAGGTACATGTCTTGGACCTAGGGGGGTATAGAGTGTGCATCGGGATTATGAATGGAACGTGTCGTTATTGTTTGTCTTTCTGTGACTGAGGGTGAGGATGAGGGTGGGTCTGAATGAGTGTGTCTGTGTATGAATGTTTAAGTGTCAGGCTGGGACTTGGACTGCCCCCTCTCTGATACTTCTGAGGCTACTTAGTGTTGCGCTCCTGCCACGTGGCCCCCTGGTGGGTGTTCCTTTGCCTGCGGGCGTGCTTGGGGCCCTCACTATCTGGGGTTGGGCGCTTGGGCGTTTGTCGGCTCGGCCTGGTGGGGCTCGGGTCTGGGCCTGAGGGGTGGGCGTCCCCGATGCCCGGGCCTCGGTGACCGGCCCTGGGGCTACGTCGGTGCAGCGGGCTCCGGCGGGGGCCTGTGAATTTGTCGCGGTTGACCCCGGGGGGTCATTGTGTGTGGTCGCTGGTGGGGTTCGTCCGGTTCTTCCCCTTGGTCGGATCTGGGGAGTGGACGAGTGGCTCGTCCTGTTCGGGTGGTCCTGGGGACTCTGGGCTCGGGGTCCTTCCTGGGGTCTTGGGCTTTGATCGCCCCTTCGTCTGTCTCGGGCTTTGGGGGGACGGATCTCTGATGCTTCACAGTCGCTACTAAATGTTCTATTGGAGGAACCTTATTCACTTATGCATGCTCACAACCACACACAAATGGATGCAGGGATGTATATGTAGATATATGCAGATATGTAGATGGGTATATGAATGAATATAAATGTATATGTATGTATACTGTATATATATTTGTAGGTATGGGTATGTGTATTTATAGAAATCTACTGCAAGGTCATGAATATTATCAGTCTTTATGCATGTATGTTTCGTTGCTGTGTTCTGTCATGTGCTTTGCAGGATTGTGGACGGAGGTTGGGTGTGTTTGCCTTGTGCTCTTTTTGTGGATAATTGTTGTTTTGTTGTCTTACTTTCTCTTTTCTTTCTTTCTCTCTATTTAAAAAGAATACATATTGGAGTGAGAGGATGGCTATAAGGTGAGAAGGGAGGCCATCTATAAATGGGAAAAATAAAATAAAATAAGAAGTTCAAATCCATCTGCTTGAACAACTGGGCACGATTTCAAGTAAGAACCATGAAAATAATATCACATAAGGATGAGTCACGATGGCAGCAGTGAGGAGCAGATGTAACCTCGACACACTGAACTTCACAGTCACGTGCCGTCACCAGATCCGAGATCACTGAGCATTGTTCATGGAAACAAAACGGCTTCTGAAAACAAACAACCTGGAACACACACCTGCCTGTTGACTTGCAACAACCCATGTGACGTCGTTCCACTTTAAACTACGGTGGCCCTGAGGTGTAACTGAACAACCTTTCAAAAAAACACAACTAATAATAATAATAATTTGTCACATTTGTCATCTGTGTATGTTCCCATACTTGACAGACGAAATTGGTCTTCTGCATTTAACCCAACCACCACCAGGTGGTGCAGTGAGCAGCGTAGTCGCAAGTTCCTGGAGAAACTTTGACGGGGACTGCCAGGCTGCAGCCGATTTTAAATTCTTGATTCGACAGTAAAAGGTGTTTGGGTACGCTCTCGGCTACCAATACACAAAAATTCATCTGAATAGTTCTAAAAATGGCCGAGTTATAGTCACTTTTGTGTTTGCCGAGGTAGCCGTGGCTGCCATCTTGGATCCAAATGGCTCCAAAACTTAATCAGTTCTAGACGTTTATCTGATGATTAAACAAATCCAACAGTTTCTGTTTTCTTCAGGGACCTGTTCGCTCTGTCATGTGACGATGAGGAGTGTTCTCTCCTTCCATTTCCTATGAAGAATTTAGGTGTCTTTGTTAGCAAAATACGTCACCATGGTAACTCTGATGGATAATAAAAGTACAGTAATAGCACACAGGGCTGAGCCGGTCGTTTTGATATAACACTTGTGGGGGTCCACGTTGTGGTTCGAAACGCATTAAAGTTGAAAAAGATACGCTTATCGGGTGTAGAATAATAAGTGGGCAGTCACCAACAAGTTCCTGGTGTTGGTGAAATATTGCATCTCTGTTCGCAAATTACGTCACCGTGGTAACTCAAAATGTCAATAAAAGTAATAGCTCGCATCACGGGGCCGAGCCAGTCGTTTGGTGTCTGCCATAAACAACATTTGTAAAAACAGAGTTACAGGTAGTCCTCGGGTTACGACGGTCTCGAGTTACGACGCATCTCTCATTTACCATGAAAAGCCTTATTTTGAGCCACGCGGTTTTACGTCATAAGCATCGTAATGCAGCGGCGGAAGAATACAGTATTGTATTGTACGCGGTGCAGCGGCGGAGGAATACTGTATTGTACTGTGAACACGGTTTTACGTCGTAAACGGAATACGGCGGATGGACCGAGGAGGACGGCGGTTTTACGTCGTAAACGGAATAAGGAATACAGCGGATGGACGGCGGTTTTACATCGTAAACGGAATACGGAATGATGGACGGCAGTTTTACGTCGTAAACGGAACAGGAATATGGCGGATGGACCGAGGAGTACTGCATCACCAGCATCCCAGTAGGCCATAAACCCTTTTTTAACCTTCATTATGGCTCCCAAACGTATGTGTTTTTTGATAATTATGTAGGGTACTGTGTTAGGAGTGTGCTTGGTAATACAGTACTGTACATGTATATGGTGCAGTATGTACGTATGTTCCGACTTACATTGAAAATCGGTTTACGACGACGCGTAGGAACGGATCTACGTCGTAAGTTGAGGACTACCTGTATATTTGAACAAAACGGAATTACATTAAGCCAAGGCGGAATAAAAACGGAGGACTAGAAACGGGGCAGCCCGGTTCTGTTGTCTCTTCCTGTTTGAGATCATCCAGCACACTGGTGGAACCCAGTTGGCCAGAACTCAGGTCGCTGTCATCTGCTCAGAGCGTGTCGTCTGGCCTCGGCGGTCTCTTTCTTGGCAGAGCTGACAGTTCTCACGCTGCGACATCCTCTTCACTTTCCTTCTCCCTACGTCCTCCATCAGCTCTCAGCTGGAGCGAGTCCATTGGAGATGCTGGGGGAATACGCCAAACGGCACAACGCTTTGTTACGGAGCCTGGCACTGGACCCGAGTGTCCTGCAGTGATAAACCCAGTTCCGGGCAAGCTTACATTTACGTTTAGCATTAGCTCATCCTCTCAAAGTGTTGGATGAAGAGTCCCAGTTGATGAAGAGCAGGTGAGGCATGCACTACAAGAGGACATGCATCATGTACATCATGTACAGAAACACCCTGACGATTCCTTCACAATGTTTTTAGTCTTTCCGTCTGCCTGGTCGTCTGTCCAGGACAAGCTTGAGTGAGTCTGTGAATGTTAAATGAGCACAACATGTCAAAGGGGAGCGACTCCCTTCCCCTCGCTGTTTCCGGTGTTATGATCCAATCTTATCTCTCTGGTGAGGAAGAGGAGATGCAGCTGAAGGGCTGACAGGTATGAAGAAAGACAGCGGAAGTGAACGTCAGAAGGGCAAAAAGAATAAAAAAGAGCAAAAGTCAGTTGTGCTTCAAAAAACTATTTTTGTAGAGTCTCAAATATATTTGGAACGTACCTTCCAATAAGCTGGAAACAGATTTTCTTTGTGTTTTGTTTTGTGCTTAAAAAAAAACTCTGGAAATAAATATTTTGTGTATGCAGTCACAAGGGTATGAAGACATTTATGCAGTTTATTGATGTAATTAGAAAAACAACTTATTATATCTGTGTCATGCAATAATATAATTCCAAATCTAGTAAATCCTGCTTTTAGTGCAGTGAGATTTTGTTCAAGATTGTGGAATCATTGGCGCCATCATTTATTTGTGACTCAGTGAAGTATTTGTCTTTTGTTACTTTATTTTATTTATTTTTTATGGATTTTTTATGTGTCTGAAATAAAGTTTGATTGGTTGATTTATAACTAACTGACAACAAAAAATACCATACTTTCCGCCTTAAAAGTCGCATCGCCGTATATGTCGCATCAGTCCAATCATGTCCAATAAAGTGGAAAAATCCATAAACGTGTCGCACCTCCGTATACGTCGCATCTATTATGCGTCACCGCTGACGCGTCGCATATGTTACGCGTCAGCGGTGACAACCCGGAAATGTGGGCCGGTGTTTTGCCAAAAATGGATTGGCTGCCAAATGACCACAGGAGCGTGCATGGAAGGACTTTAACAAGATTAACACTTAAAAACATTTGTTTGTTTGCTGAAAATTATAGCAAAGATATGTCTGAGCTGAACTTTTCCTTAAAGGTTCAGTATGCAGTTTCTGTAGAACTGCAGCAGTTAGAAATATTTTCAACAGGCAAAGCATTCTGATCCCTCCCCCTCAGAGCCATATGTGGCTCTGCCCCCTTGTGGTCTGTTGAATTTCAAATTCAAGCTCTGTTTTTATTGGCTGATTCAAATTCAAGCTCTGTTTTTATTGGCTGGTTACAAACTCTGTTTTTATTGGCTGGAAAATGGCGGGTCACCTTTTCTTTTTAGAAATGCTTATTTACCACCTGGAGAAGCAAGGGGACAATATTTTTTTTTATTTTTTTTTCAGAGATTACCTGGCTAACATCAGTCTGTCAGGAGGTAGTGACAGAGTGAAGAAATATGTTCATAAAAAAAGCTACATACTGCAGCTTTAATAAATGCACATAATGTTCAAATCAGCTGGATTAAAAAAAGACTCGCTGTCTCAAGCGTGCACCCGCATCGATTGGAAACGGGGCATTTCTTAAAATTTAACAAGATAAACACCTAAAAATACATATTTGTTTGCTGACATTATAGTAAGTGTTTCTGAGCTGAACTTTACCTTTAAAAAATAACGTAATGTTCAAATCAGCTGGATTTAAATTGTTTCGCTTTGACTGCTCTTCCAAACGTGTGCGCGCGCTGCGAAAACCTTCATGTCTCTAAAATTTAACAAAATAAACACCTTAAAATGCTCGCCCGCCCATAATGATGACAGAAACACCTTTTTATTTTATTTTATTAAAACCTGTTGAATTCTTCATCCTCTGTGTCGATGGTGAGGAGTTCAGCCAACTCCTGAGGTAACACGTAGTTCAGAGCTCCAGAGAGCAGGAGGCCGTGCTGCGACAGAGTGAGTCTGACCAGATGAGTCTGCTGTCAGACACATGATCTGGGAAAAAGCTGAATGGACCCTAGTGGCCGAAAGTGGTACTGCTCCATTTTTTCCATCAAAATGAATAGAAACGGTCATATCACAGCCAAAAATTGGTCTTAAAATATGGGGGGAAATCCATAAATATGTTGCTTCGCCGCATAAGTCGCAAGACATGCAAATTAGGCAAAAAACTGTGACTTATAGGCCAAAAAGTACGGTAGGTTATAAGAAGCTAAAACACAATTTTTTTTGTTCGGTCTGACTGTTAAAATGTCTGTTCTGTCAGAAGAGACGGCCTGAATTTATAGAAGAGCACAGATTCAATGTTTCTTTCTGAAGAACAAAAATCTTAAATATTGTTACGAAACAAAAATGCATCGTCTTTACGAAATGGAATGAAGCTGACGCTTGTTTGTGGCTCCGTCGGTGGAACACCCGTTTGGTTCTGCTGGTTTGAATCCCTAGAGATTCATTCAAGCTTTATTCCTATACGTTAGTCTCACAGAGTCACCTGGATTATTGAGCATGCATCAAAGTCACGGGACTTATTTACAAGAGAGACCTATTTTAGACAAACAGATAAGACGATAAACGTCAAAAGATGTGAAAGACCGTGTAAAGTGAATTTCAACATTTTCTTCAATAAACATTATAAATGTCATAATTGTAATCTTGTAAATGAGTAAAAAGTCTCAAAATTGTAGCTCAATTAATTTTGGAGTTATAGATGAAACTGTGTATAAAGATATGTCTTTTTCAGGATTTTTTAGGCGTGGTTTAAACGGGACCGCGTTTCGTCACGCGGTCCTCATTAGTATAGCCCCACCCCCTGCAGCTCCAGCCGTATAAATTCACCTCGGTGGAGCCGTTCACTCGCGAATCGCAGATAGCATCAGATAGCAATAGCATAGATATTTTGTTCATTGTTAGCTAGCTAATCAATTATGCCTCGTTCGTGCATCTTCCCTGGATGTCGCAATGGTCAGGGCACCCGTACAAATCATAACATGTTTTTATACCGCGTGGTTTTATACCGAGTATCTGTAGTGCCTGGATAGGTCAATGGATAAAGCGCTTGCCTTCCGTCCCAAACTCCACGGGTTCAATTCCCGCATGGTACAACTCTTTTTTTTTTTTTTTATTCATTCCAGATTAAAAACACACAAGAAAACTATTTACAAAAACAGCGTAACTCTTGGAAAAAGTAGCTGCTGTTACAGACAGAACTCAGATAAAAACAGAGCAGGTTTACTGGCTCTGCTGTCTGCCTCTCCACAGTCAGCTCAGGAGCAGGACACGAGCGCAGCTGCGCTGAAACCACGCCCACGCACTGACACGCCCCCAGCGTTCCAGGGCAAGGCAAAATCATGTTTTTTCATGATTTTTGAGACTTAATTTTATAAGGTAAACAATGTTTTTAATCAGTCAGATTTATATGGGTGATTAATAACACATATTTATGCAATGTGACAAACAAAAACACACATTTAATTTCACTTTACACGGTCTTGAAGCTCAACCAATTTTTTACTAATTCAGATGTTCATGAGCACAAAAGCACTGCAGCAATAAACTGACGCAGGTTTGCACAGATTAAAATCAAATTAAGGTAATTAGTAGGTGAAGAGTCGTTTCAACAGGAAACAATGCAAAAAACAAAAAAGCTGAAAAATTAAAAATGCATTGTAGGCCCTTTTATTAATCTACAATAGGGCTGTATATTTTTAGAGAATATGAAACATAATTGTGTACAAAGTAAGATCACAGTTCTGTCAATTCTCCCTCATCTCTTTTTAAATTTGCATTCAAACAAAAAGCATCGTCTCAGATAGCTTCCTGTTTAAATGTCACATGCACACTCTGTAGAGGAGACACGACAAAGGATGAGTTAATTAGCTGAACAATTAGCTAATAATTGGCCTGATGAAGACTTCTCTGTTTTTCTCAGTGTTATAGTATCTTAGATGGTTGTAAAGTGAACAAGTGTGTCGCATCAACATCCATGTGAATTACCATTCAATAAAACATGTAGATCACATTCATGTAGGGATCAAGATTGTAATTTTTTATAAATTTTTGCCCAGACCTGTTACAGAACTGTTTTTCTGGTGATGTTTTTTTTTTCCTGTGCTGCTGTAATTTCTCATTAATGACACAAATTACTCAGAGGAAGAACTGCAGTACGCCTAAATGAACAGCAACAAACACTGAAAGTGTGTTACCGTATTTTCCGCCGTGCACGTATCAGTCCAAATATGTCTAATAAAGTGGAAAAATTTCAAAAATACGTCGCTTCGGCGTACAAGTCGCAGGGCATGCAAATCGTGCAAGAAAAATGTGATGTTTAGTCCGAAAAGTTCGGTAAGCCTTTCTGTTAGCACAGTCACAACTAAACTGTTTACCATATTTTCCGGTGTATAGGTCGCATATTTTTATGTTTTTTTTCCAAGGCCTGCGACCTATACACAGGTGCAACCTATATATGGCTTGTTATCATTTTCGACAAATTAAAAAAAAAATCCAGCTCATTTCATAATTACGTTCATTTATTAAGGAAAAGTTCAGCTCAGACACATATTTGCTATAATTATTATGAAACAAATAATTGTTTTTAAATGTTAATCTTCTTAAAAGACTTGCTGTGCGCTCCTGTGGCAGACATTTGCAGCAGAGCTAAACGTAGGTGCGACCTATCTAGGGATTTTTCCAATCTATGGGTGATAATTGGACAATGCGACCTATGCACCGATGCGACCTATACACCAGAAAATACGGTAATCCTTCCTGATCGTGTGGATAAACTAAAAAAAGGACTAAACTAGAGCATTTAGCACTAGACTGGTTTGTAAATGTGCAAACGCAGACGTTTGCTGCATGGGTTATTAGGTTATGCAGTTGTTTAAATTAAAGTTAAAACTATTAATATTGACAAAGTTGAGAGTTTTATGTTTATTTGACGGTGATTTTCAAAACTTGTTTAAAGTGTGTGTGACATGATTTTGGAACTATGCATAAAAGTGGCAGAGTAGCTACTTAGCTTTGATTTTTCGTACACATATGCTTCGAATAATTAATACAGTATACTGTACTGTATAAAAGTATTTTTTAATAAAATAGTTCTCTTCAGAGCGTCACAGTTTTCGGGTGGAGAAAGGAGGGGTCAAACGCCGACGCATTTTATGACGCAATCGCCAGAACGCACCTTGTAAATAACAACGGCAGAGAATATAGAAACCGAGGAATTAAGCAATTTAAGTGAAGATTTGAGCAATTTGTCTTCAGTTTGGGAAGCAGAAGTTAGTTCGAGTGTTGAACAAGAAACAGCTGGTTCTAATTTAGGTCTGCAGCCGTATTTATTTGACTCTCACCGTTCAGTGAACGAGGTGGTGCGAGGGGAAATCCGACATGTCAGATGAGCAAGGATTCCGAGGGTGAAGGGCTGGAACCCAATCGTAGTCGTCAACAGAGCTGGCGATGTTACAACACCCAAATGCGACACAACGCACCAGCATTTTTCAAGTTATACAAAAGAAAATAGGCGATCTTGAAGACAATTTCACTGCGTGCTAATAGCAGCGGCAGACAACCGTGCTGGTCCCTACGTCACGACGTCACATGCGTAAGTACCCGGATGTCCCTTGACGAAACACGGCGCCAATTTTAAAATCACTTTTAAATCAAATTTTCATAGATTTATCATTTTGCTTGTAAAAACAAACATAGTTGAATGAGACAACATATACGTATACTGTATGTTGTGCCACTTTATGCATAGTTCCAAAATGATGTCTCACACCCTTTAAGGCTAAATACAAATAAAAGGTGAACATTAAATTATTTGTACAGTTTGGACTGTTTTTCTGAGGCTTTTATATTGTGTATATTGTTATTGGAATTACCGTATATCATTATCGACCAAAATTGCGAAATATATTGTGATAAAAGTTTTGGTCATATCGTCCAGCCCTAATTTGTGTTAGGACATTCAGTAGAGTAACCATGAGGGAGGGTGATAGTCGTCATGAAGAATTGTATGGGTTCACTCTGTCTGTGTGTGTCATGAAGACCCACCGCCTACCCACCCCTGTGTACACAATTTCGTTCCATCACATGTACCACAAGTGATCAGAATGACAATCAGGAAACCTTGACCTGTATTGTGCAGCTATGTGAGCGCCCGGGTGTGATGAAGCTAAATGTTTTTGGCAGCAGGAAGCTTGCTGCAACATTGTCTAAACAGCGAGGGGTTCAAAGTCTGTGAAAAAGGTAGCTGTTTATAGACTGGCAATTACGGTCGTTTTTTGTTGTTGTTTTATTACTCTATACTTTAATTCCTTTCCTTTGTCACACTGTACTGAATCTCAATATGTTGAATCAAAACTCATAATGAAACACATCATCGTGTGACTGGGGGCTTCGTCGTAGTGCCATAGCGATTTTTGCGACTCACGAATGTTTCCGGTGGATCAATATATGCATTGCATCAACCACAAACCAGAGATGCACAACCATAACACCAGTTTTTTTTTTTTTTTTCAAACAAAACCATGCAGTGAAAAATAAAAAATATATTTGACAACAAAATACTATAGTTATGTTTAAGATAATATAGAAACAATCATTTTTAAAAAACTTACCGTTTAACATCTCTCCCATCCCAACACACACACACACATACAAAAATATAATAGTCTCAAAGTGGCAGACTGAAATAATATAAAGAGATGAGCAGCAGAGCTTCAGCAGTCCTAATAAGTGGACGATGTCTTTTAAATTGTGCTCGTACAATAGAACCAGTGGAACGAGGCCGTTTGCACCTCAGTGAAGAAGACATAAAATTAACAGATGAATGGAAGCAGGAGTAAATTTAAATTACCGGTAAGTCTTTTTAAAGCCTGCTGGAAAATTCCCTGGACAAAAGAGGTAGAACAGAGCTGGAACTACTGAAAAGATGGAGATTTATTTGTACTTACCCACAGTTGACCCAGGCAATAGTCCCCTGGCCCTTGACCGTTTGGGCAACATCAGACAACAGTTTCAGGTGGGAGTCCCCCGATGACGCTGTGGACAGAGAATAAAACGGTCAGCGTCATTGGTAAAATCCTTCAGCTGGCTCAGGATGATCCAGACCTGTGAGAAACAAAAGACACCTCGAGGAGTTGAGTTACAGTTGAGCTCAGTCTCACGACAGAAAGAGATCCGTTTGGCTTAGAGGGCTGATGGAAGAGCCTTCTGTAAAAACCTTTCAGAAACGTAGCTTATGTTACATCAGCTTTCATCACTTTACAATAGTGTCACTGTGTCGATGAGGTGCAGCGGTTTGATCGTGACACAAAGGCGGCAACTACTGAAGCGCATCAACCTTTTGGCATACGAAGAAGAAAAGCATGCAGATTTAAGGAAACTGTAGTCGGGACCATTCGCTGCCATCTGTGGACTCATTCCAGACACATTCTGACAGTTGTAGAACTTCACAACCTCCTGTGTCTGAGATAAAATACAACGGTGGTGTACATTTTGCTTTCTGCATTAACCAAAAGGAAATGCAGTGGCCGTGGTCACATTGTATATTCGTTCAGATTCACGCCAGATATGGAAAGCAACGTGGATTCCCTTGGGTAGCGTAAGTTAATATTCCACTCCCTATGTATCACAGTTCCTTTTCTACTCCCCTGAAATGTGTTTTTTATTTACCGTATAAAGTGAAACTCTCAGTGCTGCGGGTCAAAAGTATTTTTAGATGTGAAAGCATTGCAAGGACTCCCCAGGGTAACGTATCCAACAGGGTTGGCAACATAAACATCTGTGAACCGAGAGTGTCAGTTTAAGAGTACCGGTACACAGAGCAGGAAAGAAGCAAATACGGACTAGGATCATCTCACATCTTGGGTAATCCAATCATAAGAAGGCGGCTGATTTAAGTGCATCTGTTTGAAACAGGGCGCAAATTATACAGCGACTTTGTTTTCCCACAGCGGAAGGTAATGCCATCCAATACAGGCATGTAGCCTAAACTAAATGTTGAGCAGTGTTGCCAGAGTCGCAATAGAAACAAGCAACCAGCTTTATGAAAGCAAGCCCAACTGGCAACCCATCACATTGTGTGAATCAGAGGCTGTTTTTAGACAGTATGAACATATATTTATTATGGCATTGCACATAAACAACAGCAAAATTATGATTAACACTTTGAATAACATACTTTTAAAGAGGTACTCAACCCACTGTGAAACGGTAGCTCCGCCCCCCAGACCAGATTCAAATACCTCATGAAAATGGGAGTGTCGAGAGACAAGGGGGGGAGGAGGTGGGTGGTTGTGCTGCGTTCACGCCCCCTCTAGCAACAAACTAAAGTACAAACTAAAACTCTAGCAAACAACTTACAGCAAGCAACAACAAAGAATAAATATGTAGATGTATTTATCTATTCCTACCCGATCTATCCATGCCGTGACCGGGGATCGAACCTGGGTCTGTCGGACCCCAAACCCGCTTCTACACCACTGCCCCATCTTGGCATTCATGCATTACTCGTCCATCGCACAATAAGAAAACAAATACAACCAAATAGTTTCAATGAAGTGGAATGCATTCATACAATACATAAGTTACAATATACAAATAACTAGTGCCATTCTGAGAACTATAATATGCTCTGCTGCAGAGCTTTTCCAGAGTGCAATGTACCACTTCCATATAAGGTATGAACTGCAGCGAGGACCTTCTCATCTCTGCAGGGGATGGACCTTACCAAGCTCCGCCCAGAAACGCCCCCTAAGCTCCAAGATGGCTGCCCGTCTCCCAAGCGCAGCTTTGGTGTCAATGGAAAACATGGCGTCGACTGACTGCAGGGTATTTTTGAGTCGAATAGTGTATCATTTCTGCCAGATTCCAACAAAATATCAGCCATGACAATGGACAGGGGAACCAACAAGTTCATGTTATTTTTTTTTGTGGACGTTATCAAGTTGTTTGATCCACGCGATGCCTCCAAACAGCGTGCGCGTCACCGCTAATGCTACCGTCTGATGGGGAAAACATCAGCTCCTCACACGCTCAGGCTCAGCATTATTACAGCTGTGGACAGGATCACTGATGCCTATTGTCCTGCAAGGCTGGGTAAGTCAGGCATTCATGGTTTTGAGGGTTACTTTTGAAATCAGCGATTTCTATTGTTGGCAAAAGTTTGTGTGCCTTGGTCGCAAAGCTAATGCTAACTGTAATCTCCATTCATTCCTTAAGTGGTTGGTTAGCCGTTGCTGCTTTAGCTGCTAAACACGCCGACAGCGACTTTTGTGAGGGCTAACGAGCTCAGCCGTCTCGGTGTGTTAGTTAAAATCCAGCCTTCGTGTCACGATTTTGTGCAGTTTTAGGTGAAATCGACAGTAGAGCTCGTTGCGTTAGCTAGCTCATGTGGGGTTAGCGGAGCTGTTTCTTCCCAACTTCCAGGACGTTCAGTGAACTGTGGCTTTCTCTCATCGTGACCGCGTGTTGTTAACTAGCAGGTTTCAAAAGCAGGTCAACCCTTCTCTGCTGGTGAAAGAAATAATTGTTCAGTTTTGTGGTCGTGCACAAGCTTTGATCCAAGCAAGGCATTCAGTTTCACATATAGGGAAACGGTGAATTTTACTTCCACAAATACGGTCAGGGTACCTGACATCTCCTGTACAGATACCCCACTGACGGTGGAGGACAATTTTTCCAGCCCTGACGCAGAAAAAATCTGCACGTATGCTAGCTAGCAATGTAAGTAGCATGTGGTGCCGGTCTCACAAACGCTACCGTAGCGTTTGTTTTGTGAGACCGGCACGCACGTGGAAGCTGCGCTGTGACGTGTTATGGGTATTAGCCAATGAAACGCGGCCCTGTGGGCGGAGCTTGGTAAGGTCCATTGGCTCTGCTTGAACCACTTTTGTGACGTCAGAGTGTACAAGACACGTCAGAGTGAACAGTCCTTGACCAATAAGAAAATAAGGTGCAATTCCTCTGTTCAACCCATAGGGTTACCGTAAACACGTTTTTAGACCAAATATTGCCGATTTTCATTCAACCTTTATTTATACAGGCTAGCCTCGTTGAGCCACGGGGACTCATTTACAAGAGGGACCTGTTTCACTCACACCTAGGGACAATTTAGTTACCAATCAGCCTAACATGCATGTTTTTGGACTGTGGGAGGAAACCGGAGCACCCGGAGGAAACCCACGCATGCACGGAGAGAACATGCAAACTCCACACAGAAAGGCCCCCGGACCAGCTGCTAGCTGCTCTCAGCGAGCAGCTGAGAGATTTAAACTAATACGCACAAATATGTGAAGATTAACACAGACATAGTGCTATACAACGTTTTAGACACATTCTAGGGAGTTTATCAGCTAAAAAAGTTAATTTGGAGTTTAGTTCCTCTATAAGCTCTGATAAAAAAATGCATGTAAAAAATATGTAATTCATATATTTTCTACATATTTTTAAAAACAAAACATCCTGACAGCCGTGTGAGTGGAGCCCCCTAGAGGTCAGCCACAGTACGAGTGTTTGAGTGTACACCTGTCACCTCGCCAACTTGGGCGGCAGCGATAAACAGGGGCGTGGAAGGGACAAACTACCTCCTACCACTCGTCTTTTGCTTTAGATGGTCTAGTGGCAGGGCTTTTGACTACGGATCCGAAGGTCGCGGGTTCGCGCCCCGGCCACTACCCAGCTTGGGGTGTCTATGAGTGCACACCTATTTCTCCAGCTCCCCGGGCGCTTTCGGGCTGCTCACTGCACCACCTGGTAGGTGGTTGGGTTAAATGCAGAGACGAATTTCGTCTGTGTATGGGAACATACGCAGATGACAGGAATAGACATTATTATTATTATTATTATTATTGTGTGGAGCTGGGAGATAATCAACTAGTTTTACTCGGAAAGAAAGTCAAGCCCAAATAAAAAACTTCACTTTCTAAAACAAGCCCAAAAAAACTGCAACCACAAGATTCAACTGAGGCAACTCACAAGGTTTGCAAGCGACTTTAGAAATAAAAAACAAGCCGAACGTCACTTATAATGAGCAGACTTGACAACAACATTGGTGTTGAGTTCTTACAAGTGTTTCCTCCATTTTAATGGGACGTCTGCCACCTATAGTACACACACCACACCACACCACACTACAATATGAAGGCTGCACAGAAGTCTGTTGGAGTCAGTCTCCCCACCATCACAGACATTTACACCTCCAGATGCAGGAAAAGAGCCACCTGCATCATGAAAGACCTCACTCACCCAGCACACTCACTCTTTGCCCCACTCCCCTCAGGACGGAGGTTGAGGAGCATCAAATGTAGAACCACTAGACTGAGGAACAGCTTCTACCCTGAGGCTGTTAGACTCATGAATAAATAAAAATAAAATAAAAAATAAACACTGCAAAATATCACATCATGCTGATGCTGATCTGTTTTCTTGTTGCTGTGTTCATCTGTGACCATCTGCTCATACAAACTCATGTTCGTGCTGCTGTTTATTCCCACTATATTAGGCTTAGTGTATTACTAGTTGATGTTTTTCTTAGTTAATTCTAGATGTTATTACTGTTTTTCTCTTGCATTTGTTGTTGGATGTAACTGGGACCCCGTGTACATAATCTCGTTTTCATCTCATGTACCACATGCGGTGCAAATGACAATAAAGACTCTCTGACTCTCTGACTCTGATAATGTATGCAATACACAAGATCACATAAAACACGATTTTTGCAATCGTATCAAAAAAGTACCATAATTTCAGGACAATAAGCTGCTACTCTTTTCACAAGCTTTGAACCCCACGGCTTATACAATGCTGCGGCTAATTTATGGATTTTCTTTTTTTTTTTTTGGATGGGCTAACGAGCTTTATGACGTCAAAACATTAAGTCTCGTCACACCTAGGTGCTCACTTAGCTGCCCAATACGCATCTCTCTTGGGGGGTGGAGCCTCGTGACTCAACGAGACTACCTGTATACATGTATAAATAGAGGTAAAAAATAAATAAAAATCTAACCAATGCAATTATCGAATGGGTTACAGTGAACTATTGAAACCAAGTTTCATTAGTTCACTGGGGGCCATGCTGCCATGTTCTCTCCTCACCTCCCCATTGTGCCCCAAGGAAAGGGAAAAAGCATTTACTGTACATTTTTGTGTGTTACATACATATTTAATTAAAAGTTTAAAAAATATTTCCGTGTAAATATCTCATGTTACAATGTGGACCTTCAACGTCCATGAGCTCCCAAATGTTCCAAACATTATTATCAGTATAGATTTTTACTAGGGGTGCACCGATTGCAGTTTTCTGGCCGATCACCGATTTCTAAAAAGTTTGACCTGCCGATACTGATTTTGTTTTATAAGATATGTTGTCAGGTGTTAAGGTCACAATGCACCTTCAATTTTCCAATCTTATTTTATTGAAAAACATACCCTTGAACAATATCCTAGAAACAATACAAACTTGTTTTAACTGCCATGAGGTAGTGCTCTGAAATGTAAATGAAGTTCAGACAGCTGTTGTTAAAACTACAAAAAAAAAAATCCGTAAAATCGATTTCTCGTGTATTGGCCGATCGCGATCACCCAAAATTAAGGAAATTGGGTCGGTGCACCCCTAATTTTTACCATTCAGCAATTTTAGCAGGTCTGTTTCTGATGAGTCATTAAAGGCAGAAAACACAGCACTTTTTCAAAATACAAGAGGACAAGAGAAAGTCCACAGACGGACAGACAGAACCTATATCACAATAAGTCTGCTTTTCAATGAGCGTAATAGAAAAATACATTCCCTGCTGTAAT
>JBBPBX010025414.1:5517-21292 GCA_038048925.1 Garcialebias charrua | reverse complement strand
TATATATATGTGCAGTGAGCATCTGAACCAGGGGAAACCATAGAATTTTTTTATAAGTGCAGACAGAAAGAGGCCTCCGCTGATGAAACTGACGTACAGACACGTGCTCTGCTGCCACGAACGTCTGATGTGATTCACAGAACACAATAAAACAAATTACAGCCCATATCCTATGTTTTGTCAATAATTTAAAAGTACACTGGTTTCTTCTGAAGAATTACCAGTTTTGGAGTGGTGGTGGAACTGGTACGGAAACATAAGATTCAACAAGCATCTGTAAAGACGTTTAATTTACCGGTAGTACTTCAGGTTATTTTTTATTTACACTTTATTTATACAGGTACAGTAGTTTCATTGAGTCACAATACAGGTAGTCCCCGACTTACGAGCGCTCTGACCTACGAGGTTCCGGACTTACGAGCTGGCGAATTTTTGGAAAAAACGCAAAAAATACCGAGTTTTTCTGTGTTTTTTCACCACAGTTCGTTAGCTAAACATGTGGACACACGTTTCCGATCATTTTTATGCACTCGTAAGCAGTTTTTCGATGAAAAACGAGTGTTTGTAGTCGCGCTAGCAAAACCGTTCCAACTTACGAGCGAAATTCCGGACTTACGAGACACGTGGCGGCCGTTCCAAGTTACGAATTTTCGCTTTACGAGCGCCTCGGAGGAACGGAACTCGCTCGTAAGTCGGGGACTACCTGTAACTCATTTTCAAGAGAGACCTGTTTTGGGGGGCAGATGGTGGGGGTTGAGGGTCTTGCTCAGGGGCCCAAAGTGGGGCAAATAAGGGTGGAGTCAAGTGTTGACGGTACCAGGAGTTGAACCTGCGACTTTCCGATCACAGGCCCCATCTTTTCTAACCTCTGCGCCACCACTCCCCAAATATATATTCCGTAATATCAGATAAAACAAATTACTGTTGTTTGGACTTCCTATACGTTTCTTCAGTCATACTGGAGGTTAGGGGGACACGTATAAACTGGAACAATTTTAGATTACGAGATTATTGATTTGTCCAACCTGTCTTTGTGTAGAGCACCAGAACGTTGGTCCTCGTCCTGAGCAGCTTCTTGAAGTCTTTGTGGTCAACGACTTTCTCGATGAGAGGCGACACTTTCACAGCTTCCACCAACGACAGCATCCACACCTGGAGAAACGAAAACAAAAAAACAAAAAACATGTTAACGACGAGCCGTTAGCCGCCGACTCAAAACGTTATCGAGAAGGATGAACGTTAAAGGTTCAGTATGTAATTTCTGGAACACGCTGGAACTTAGGAAAATTTTGAACAGAGACACGTTTCTGGTCCCTCCCCCTCAGAGCCATATATGGCTCTGTTACCCTTGCTCTGCTGAAATTCAAATTCAAGCTCTGTTTTTATTGGCTGGTTACAAACTCTGTTTTTATTGGCTGGTTAACGGCGTGTCACTGTGGCTTTTTAGAAATGCTTTTAGAGAAGCAAGGGGACAATAGTTTTTTTCAGAGATTACTTGTCTAAAATCAGTATGTCAGGAGGTAGTGACAGAGTGAAGAAATATGTTAAAAATATATTGTTAGAAAAGTTACATACAGCTCCTTTAAGTCCGTTTAATTATTCTGAACGAATCAGACATTATGACCCAGACAAGCAAATACTTTGTTTTAAATGTATTTATTATTCTATTCCAATCTGTATCCACGTAGCTAAAGAGTTAACCAATAGGTTGAAATGTAGCACATTGGTCGGGGCTCTGGGAAAGTTTTAAAGATGGCTGTACTTACTGTTTATAATTAATTTAATGGCAGTGCCTCCACTTAACAGGAAATTATGAATTTATACCTTGTTTGACCCACTAAGAATTTAATTCTGATAACTGTATGTTTATACTTAAAGCTGCACTATGTAACTTTGTAATGCAGTCTGTAACTTTTCTAACAATATATTTTTAACATATTTCTTCACTCTGTCACTATCTACTGACAGACTGATGTTAGACAAAGTAATCTCTGAAAAAAACTATAGTCCCCTTGCTTCTCTATCAGCATTTATAAAAACACTGAAAACACAGAGTGACCCGGACAATGACCAGCCAATAAAAACAGAGTTGTTTGTCACGCCCCAACCCACGCCCCCGCCTGTCCCAGCCTCAGCGCCGCGGCTCGTTCTCATTCAAAGGATTGCAAAGCGATGCAGGACTGATTTGTATGTGACACAAATGTATTAAATATCCCTTCTTCATCCCAGAGCTGGACTTTTATTTTGTTTTTTTGCCAAAAGTCAAGTGATCGCTTCATCCTTCACTCACAGGAATGAGGAAATTGATTTGTCACGACTCACGAGCGAATTAAATCATGTCCAAAGTGGCTGGTGAAGCTCTGCTGATTTCAGGGTGTTTTTGTGTTGTTGGACCAGTGATTCATGGTTTTATTATATTTTTTAGAACGTTTTATTAACATATAATCACAGAACTTTGCAGTGCTGAGACAGGACATGTAGTGGGGGCGGAGCATTCCAGACCTGCACTGACAGAAACGAGGAAGTCACAAGCGAATTAAATCATGTCCAACGTTGCTGCATGAAGCTCTGCTGATTTCAGGGTGTTTTTGTGTTGTTGGACCAGTGCTTCATGGTTTTATTTTATTTTTTTAGAACGTTTTATTAACATATAATGACAGAATATTGAAGCGGCTCCTAGCGGACATTCAGCAGGAGGCGGAGCTGAAGAACTCAAGTTCAACAGAGAACGGACTGTGGTTCCCCCTCAGAGCCAGGGAGCAGAATGCTTTTACCTGCTGAAAATATTTCTAAGTCCCAGCGTTCTCCAGAAATTACATAGTGAACCTTTAATACACTACCTTGGAATACACAAAAAAGTAACTTTCAAATAAGACACTGATGCTTGATTTATATTTAAAAACACTTTTAGTAAAAAAAAGAAAAGAAAAAAATGGAATAACTAATTTATTACACAAATAAAACACAAAAACAACTTTTCATAGGAATTTCAACCCCCAAATAACAGAATAATAATAATTAAAAAAATAAAACGTTCATTCAAAATTTTAACTTTGACCTTGATTTGTGAGCTTGACTTTGCAGCTTTGGTGATGAAAACTCTACATGACACTTGGTTAAGAACATTTAAGCAGCTCGAACCAACAGAAATGTTCAACAACGTGCATCATTGGTTCCAAGATATTAAAAGACCGTATACTGTAGTAAAAATAATCAGCAGCACATCACTACGGTTGCCTTCAGCGCCGGTGTTCAAACCTCGGTGTAAATTAAGTCTTTTAATCTAAAAAAGCTAAGTCTGGTCCTCTGGACCTCCAGAGGACCAGACTTAGCTTTTTTAGATTTTTCTACCTGGATTATTGAGCATGCATCAGGGTATTAAGTCTTTTAACATCCAGTGATGTCTCTTCAAACACTACAGTGCAAACAAGACGGGAGCAGCTGATAATTACAAGCTGCACCAAAAGCAGCTTCAAAGCCAACAAGCAGCCGGTCCATGTGCACCATCAGGTTGGTTCGCTCCGACCCCTCTGGTTGAGCTGACGGTGTGAAACTTTAATAAATAAAACAACTCAAAGAGTGTGCGGCTAGCACTTTAAACAAAGATGACCAGAGGAAATAAAAAGAACAATTACACTCCAGTCATTTACTGTACATCCATTTCTCTGCGTTCTGCTCGTCCCTGCACCATCAGCATTCATTAAAAAGCCCCTCGTTTGGGTCTGCAGGGAACCAAACAGTGAGTGCTCGCTCAGCGGATCCAGTCTGAGGAGTGATATCACCCAGAATAAAAACAAGCACCTGTCAGGCTCATTTTCTGTTATAATTTCCAACTAGATGCTCCTCTGAGGGAGGAGTGCCGCGAATCTTAAGATACTGCAAGTTGCACATGAGAAAATGGTGAAAATAACACAAAAAGGTTGAAGCGCTTAGAAGTTTTAAAGGACCTCATTTACCGTTTACATATAATCTGCACATCCAGCAGCTGCTGCAGCGGAGCTGGGTCAGACGTGACTGAAGACCAGATAAAGACAGAAGCACATTGATACACATTCATAAATACGTTTTGGAACCGTTACAGGAAGCCCATGCACACAAACAAGACGAGCAAAAATCACAAAGGATGCCCTTCGAACCAACAAAATTAATCTTGATCATTTCTTTCCATACGGTCCGGCTTAAGGCAAGTTGGGAGACGAACCATCTTCCAAAAATCCAAACGATTTAGCAAATTAGCTTCTTTGATAAACATGCTAAGATTCAAATGATGCAAACTGAGCAAATATTTCACTTAGATACACCTTTGATCTCTATGAAGCTAAACTTTTTGTGAAATTAATTAAAGCTATCAAGCTAAAAGTAACTATTGAAATATAAATGAATGAACAACGATGTGTTAACACAAAGGCAGTCTCCTGTGGGGACGGCAGGTTTCATCCATTTTTAAATGCCGTATTTTCCGCCCTATAAGTCGCATCAGTCCAATTATGTCCAATAAAGTGGAAAAATCCATAAATATGTTGCTACGCCCTATAAGTCACATCTATTATGCGTCACCGCTGACGCGTCGCGTATGTTACGCGTCAGCGGTGACAACCCGGAAATGAACACAGGAGCGTGCACGGTAGGACTTTAACAAGATTAACACTTAAAAACAATTATTTGTTTGCTGAAAATTATAGCAAAGATGTGTCTGAGCTGAACTTTTCCTTAATAAATGCACGTACCGGTCAAATCAGCTGAATTTAAAAAAATAGTTTCGCTACGTCGGTGCTGTGAAGCGTGCACGCGCAGCGAGCGGATACTCTTAATTTCTTTAAAATTTTACAAGATATGCACCTTATAAAAATATATGTTTGCTGACATTATAGCAAAAGTGTTTCTGAGCTTAACTTTTCCTATAAAAATTAACGTAATGTTCTGCTTTGACGGTCTTCCAAATGTGCACGCGCGCTGCAAAAATATATTATAAATAAATTGAATTTTATCTCAAACATATCCTACAGCTAATAGGTTGTAAATGTCCATCCAGTGAGTACTTGCTGTAAGTTTTGTCAAAATCTGTTGTGTGGTTCTTGAGCTATTTTGCATTGCTAACAGTAAAACACTGAGCTAACAGTAGTTCAGACCTCCAGAGAGCAGGAGGACGTGCTGCGACAGAGTGAGTCCGACCAGAGGAGGCTGCCGTTGGACACATGAGCTGGGAACGGTCGGTGGACCCTAGCGGCCGAAAGTGGTACTACTCCATTTTTTTCTTCAGAATGAATGGAAACGGTCATATCTCAGCCAAAAAGTGGTCTAAAAATATGGGGAAAAATCCATAAATATGTCGCTTCGCCCTATAAGTCGCAGGGCATGCAAATTAGGCAAAAAGGTGCAACTTATAGGCCGGGAAATGCGGTACATTGTGATCATGGAGGATTCTGAGGCAAAATTTGATTTGGGTCTTGTTGATTTGTGATGGCACTTTAAAAATCAGCGAACTAGCTCCATTTATCTCAATAGACAAACTTTGAATATTAAAAACATGTTGCAGTAAAGCTGTGTTTTCACATTACCGGTAGTTTCATCTGTTTGTTGTTGAACCAGTAGAAGTTGAAATTATCATAATGATGTCTTCAGTAAAGACAGAACTGTTTGTGTAGAAATGCCCAGTGATGGACACAACAATGCTAATCCCATTTGTTTTATAAAAATATACTTTTTTTAAAAATAAAGTCGCAGCCCTCTGGATCTGGGTCACTGGGCATCTAAAGATCCACACGCCTAATTCCCACAAATTAAACACCATTAAGACCGAAAAATAAAGAAGTTTTGTGTCATAAATAATAAAAGGCTAAACTTGACAATGACTCCTGAAGAAAAGCAACAAATTCACATTGGACCAACTGCTCAGTCATGTCAGAGCCTCTGGTTTTAGATTGAATGAACTGGTAGGACTGGTAGTTTCTGACAGACAGCAGCTCAGGGAACGGACATCCAGCAATTAGTCATTATGCAAATAAATCCAGTATCACAATGATCTGTTCCCTTTTCGTTTGTTGTGCTGCATTGAATCATAAACGCGATAAACAACAAAATATACTTCAGTGAAATTACATTTCAAGATTTCTTTGCAACAACAATGTGTGATATTCAAACGTGAAACCATATTAAAAACAAAAATGTCACTAGAGGTGCAAATCTCTCAGTGTCTGGAGAATCGATTCGATTCCGATTTTTGGTGTCACGATTCGATTCAACATTGATTTTTCGATTCAGAAAAGATTTTTGATTCAGAAACAATTTTTCTGGCCATACATGGAGTTTCAGTTTTGTAACTGACAAGCTGAAAAGAATAAACAACAATGTAAAAAAAATGGAACATTTATTTAAAACAATAATTTTAGGTTCCTTATTATTTCAAAATGTTTGCATTGTTTGATATTTATACCAAAAATAGGAACAAATTATACAGGAATGCATTAAATTCTGTAACTTAAATAACCAGTATTCAGGTTAGCTTTTTGCTCTGTTACTTATAGAGGATTATTGTTTGAATTGGTGGTTTGAACTCGTTTTATTTCTGAAAAAAGGGGCAGATTAAATAAGATTTATTCTTCTTTCTGCCACCTTTCATTTTATGTATTCTTTCATATGCTATGAGATATGGTTTTATTTTCTTTATCTTTTGGGTTTTAATGTAAAAAAAAAAATTCGATTTTGGGGCTTTTAGAATAGATTCTGAATCGCCAGGACTAAGAATCTAAATTCTTTAAAAAATCGATTTTTTTTCCTGCACCCCTAAATGTCACAATTTAACAAATAGTATTCTGAAATCTCTGGCTTGTCAAATCTACGCTTTTCAAAATAAAATAAAAATTTGACAGATTTCGATGTTCTCTGAACGACCAACGATGGCTTTCTGCTAATCTGGGTTTTTATAAGCAACAAATTACAAAACGTTAACTAAAGTATTTATCGAAGGCACATTCATCACAAATTACTTTGTTCAACAGACAGATTTGTGGGTGAAGACTTTTTAATCCATAAATTATGACTGTTGGAGTATCTTGCCTGATTAATGTGAAACCAGCATTCAGACTGACGTCTCCTGCATCTCAGAAAGCAAAGAACAACATTGATGCCGTCATCAAGCCAGCACTGCTGATGGCGTGATGAAACGTGTCTTCCAGCAGCTGAAGTGTGTGTCACCTCCAGGTGACAAGTGTACAATAATAGATATAACTAGACCGGGCTGACAAGTTCTCCATTAAACACCCTGAGTGACGGGGGAGCATCCAGAGACTGACACTGCAGTGTGTGCAAAGACAGCTAACAGCTGAAAACACTGCTGAACATAATGCATCAGAGCAGCGTATTGTGTCATGCATTCAATAATAATAAGAGAGAGTGGTGGCGCAGAGGTTAGAGAAGGTGGGCCTGTGATCGGAAGGTCGCCGGTTTAACTTCCCGTACAGACTAGGCCTGTCACGATAAACAATAAATCAATTACCGTATTTTCCGCCGTATAAGTCGCAGTTTGTTTTACTAATTTGCATGTCCTGCGACTTATACAGCAAAGCAACATATTTATGGATTTTTTCCCATATTTTTAGACCAATTTTTTGGCTGAGATATGACCGTTTCCATTCATTCTGACAAAAAAAATGGAGCAGTACCACTTTCGGCCGCTAGGGTCCACCGACCGTTCCCAGCACATGTGTCCGTCAACAGACTCATCTGGTCGGACTCACTCTAGCAGTTTTCGCACTGCACGGCCCTCCCCAGCCCAGCTCGTCCCTGGTTGGCCCAGAGCCCGGCCTGGCCCGCCCCCGCTCATTACGCATTGTGCGGAGAGCCGCCTTGAAGTGGGTGGGAAGTTCTTGTGTGCGCGCTTGGTGTGTTTTAAGAGAGGAGACGCCGCTAAAAAATATTTGTTAGCTGAATATATATATTAGTGTTTCTGAGTTTAATTTTTGTTAATAACTGATTACAAATCAGCTTATTTTACATGGGCATAGCCAGGACTTTCTGAGGGGCGATCCGTTAAAAAGAAAACCTGGAACTACAAAATGCAAGATACCCGTTGGCTCAGTGAAAGAGCGTCAGTCCAGAGGACCAGACTTGGCTTTTTTGGATTTTTCTACCTGGATTATTCAGCATGCATCAGAGTAACATCAGTAAGTTTATTAATTCCGTGAGGGTTTAGTAATGAGAGTTTTGGACGATTGACTGTCTTAAAATGATAAATCTAACCTAAAATCCTCCCTCCTCTGCAGTGTCGGTTCAGACTAACTTCCTGAATGGTAAGGTTCATATAAATACGGTTGAATACCTAAATTAAAACCTGCTGGCTCTTGTTCATCACCAGAACTAACAGAACTTCCAAAACTGAAGACAAATCGCTTAGATGAACACTAGAAATGTTGCACTCGTCTAAGTCGACATGCTCCAGCCATTATTAGTTACATGCCCGTTGAGCAGCGGCTCCCCACCAGTACGTCAAATGACGGTTTGCGGAAGTGCGCAGAATTTTAGGGGCGTGTCCCAGAGAAATAACTACCATAACTTGGAATGAAATTTTAATATATTTATAATTTACGTTGAAAAAACGATCAGAGCTGAATGATATAAGATATATATGTTGTGACAAATATGCAAATTTCCAACATCATGTCACAATCCCTTTAAGTCTTCTTTAAAAAACTCACTTTTATTCCTAGGCTTTTGACTCTGTGTGAGTTGATTTTAACTTCTCTATATTCTATAATGTTAGTCATTTAGTTTTTATCTTTATTTGGATCTATGTGTTTTATGCTGTGTCCTTTGCTTGTTTGTTTTTGCTGCACAGCACTTTGGTCGGCCTTGTTGCTGTTTGAAGTGCTTTATAAATAAACTGCTATGTTCCATACAACTGTAGTGTATGTTGTGAGTTAAAAGTAAAACTACTAAAATACGTGTTGTACCAGTTATGGCTGCTTGAACGTGGAGCGTGACTGCAAAGATGATGGGGTTTTGACTTGCATGTTTTTCCACTCCTGACCATGAAAGATTTCATCAAACAAAAGCAGCTTTCCAAATCAGATTAAAACTCACTTTATTGAATGCAGATTAAAAACACTGACAGAATATAATATACATTTTGTTATTTTTTTTGTTGAGATATAGGAAGTCATGACAATTTTAGAGAAAAAAACGTGTTACAGTAATTTCTCCTTAAGATTCTGTGGCTTCAAAAACAACGTTCGGGTCAACTGATTGTCATGAAAGTTGCTCAGAATGTAGAAAAGAGTTTATAATAATGTCCTACTTTCATTTTATTGCATCATATTTTCCCAGTCTATAATTTTTATTGCTGAAGTCTGAGCCAAATGCATGACCTCACTGGTCCCAGTGATCGGTGCACAGGTGTGTTCACCTACGGTAAACTCACCTTTGAACTCCAGTCACTTAAGCTGATAGTTGCTTGGAGCTACTAGTTGGTACGAGGCGCTAAGTGTGCACATGCACTGGAAGCACAGCTGAGTATAGAAACCAGCTGAGATGAACAATGTCAAAATGTATAGATCTATAAACCCTTGCACTCCGAGGCTCGGGTCAAGTACTGGGACAGTTCAGAAGATGGGAGCTGTCAATTAAGTAGATTTGATCTTTGCACGTGATCTTACGCACCATCGGGTGAAAATTAATTCCATTTTTTTAATGTTTACACTTATAAAATGAATCATGAACTATTAGGGGTGCGACTCAGTCTGGAGAATCGATTCGATTCCGATTTTTGGTGTCACGATTCGATTCAAAATCGATTTTTCGATTCAGAAATGATTTTTAATTCAGAAACGATTTTTCTATTAAAATAGTCATAAATTTAGTTTCAGTTTTGTAACTGACAAGCTGAAAAGAATAAACAACAATGTAAACAAATGGAACATTTATTTAAAACAATAATTTTAAACTGAAAACATTAAACAACAATGTAAACACATGGAACATTTATTTAAAACAATAATTTTAGGTTCCTTAATGTATCAAATTTTTTGCTTCGTTTGATATTTATACCAAAAATAGGAACAAATAATATAGGAATGCATTAAATTCTGTAATTTAAATAACCAGTATCGGTATTAGGTTTTTGCTCTGTTACTTATAGAAGATTATTGTTTGAACTTGTTTTGTTTTTGAAAAAAGGGGCAGATAAAATAAGATGTCTTCTTCTTTCTGCCAACTTTCATTTTATGTATTCTTTCATATACTATGAGATATGGTTTTATTTTCTTTATCTTTTGACAGAATGTCCAGAGGACCAGACTTAGCTTTTTTAGATTGTTCTACCTGGATTATTGAGCATGCAGCAGTGTATTTATCTTTTGGGTTTTAATGTAAAAAAAATAATAATAAAAAAAAAAATCGATTTGGGGGCTTTTAGAATCGATTCTGAATCGCTAGGACTAAGAATCTAGATTCTTAAAAAAAATCAATTTTTTCCTGCACCCCTATGAACTATATACATTTTTATATTCTATGATGATTAGCTGAGGGAGGACACTTTGGAAACGTCAGATGATTCTTTACTTTTGGGCACCATTCAAACGGTTTCTCCCATAGTTGATTTTTTAGTGCAGTGGTGGCTGGACGAATCTACAGCTGGTATTGTTTTAGTCAGGCAAATTTGTCATTCATTTACGTGGAGGGGCGGAGCTTAGAGTGCACATGCTCTTTGTTGCTTCAACTTCCAGCTTCCAGTCCTGTCTCTACGGTAGTTAAATATATATCTTGACAGCTTGAACCCTCCATTCTAACCTCTTGCAGTACTAGTTTCTCAGTTTACATTGTTGATGTTTTTTCCATGTCACTAGCAGAAATAAAATAATAATAATTTTAAAAAGTGTTGCCTTCTGGGCTTGTTAAGAAAATCTTCAGGTTTGGTAGCTCCAAAAGTTTCAGGTGTAACAAAAGCAGACAGCTGGAGTAACGGGGGCAATGTTTTCACTGACTGCAACATATGGCATAAATAAAAAAATACTGTGACAGGATTTAAAAAGTATGGATTTGATTTATTTTTCCTCTTAAATCACAGTGAACAACGGCACGACAACATTCTTTTAGTATGTTTTAGTTTTTACTTCAGCCTTTAACTCAATCATTCCATCCATCCATCCATCCATCCATCCATCCATCCATCCGCTTCTTCCTTTTTGGGTCATGGGGGTTATTGGTGCTCATATCCAACTTTCACTATGTGAGAGGCAGGGGACACCCTGGACAGGTCTCCAGTCCATCAAAGGGACACATGGAGACAAACAAGACAAACATTCTCCGTCTCACCTAGAGACAATTCAGAGTTACCATCAGTCTATAACATGCATGTTTTTGCTCTGTGGGAAGAAACCGGAGAAAACCCACGCATGCACAGAGAAAACATGCAAACTTCACCCAGAAAGGTCCTAGCCTGAGATTTGAACTGGCAACCTTCTCGCTGAGAGGTGACAGCTCTACCCACTGCACCACTGTGTTGCCAAAGCACTTAAATTGTAATTTCTCCATTGTTATTTTTGTTTTGTTTTGTAATTGACTCAATTTGTGGTAAGAATTTTGTAAAGCAGACCCATCCCTGAATATTCTCTGAGCTTTCATCTGTCAGTTTCCTTCACAGAACATTTCAGTTTTGTGTTCAAGCTGCAGATGAAAGGAAGCACATGCGTTTTAACTGTAACTTTACCCAAGTAACACTGTTTTAATCATTACAGCACAAAGTAACTGTAGCTTGAACAAGCAAAAGAAATATGAAACAGTTCGACTTTATTTTGGAGCACACGTCTGTGCAACATTTCAGCATCTTATAACTTATATTATGTTAAATAACTTTGAAAACAAATGCATTTACTCAATTAAAACACTGCTCATTAAAAGAAAACATCAGTTCAAATAAATCTGGATGTTCTAAGTTTTACAAAGTTTTACTATCTTCCAGAATAAAAATGAAGAAAGTAACACTCTGCAGGTTTATTTTACTATTTCTCTTTAAAGCTGCAGTATGTAGCTTTTTTTATGAACATATTTCTTCACTCTGTCACTACCTCCTGACAGACTGATGTTAGCCAGGTAATCTCTGAAAAAAAAAAAAAAAATATTGTCCCCTTGCTTCTCCAGGTGGTAAATAAGCATTTCTAAAAAGAAAAGGTGACCCACCATTTTCCAGCCAATAAAAACAGAGTTTGTAACCAGCCAATAAAAACAGAGCTTGAATTTGAATCAGCCAATAAAAACAGAGCTTGAATTTGAAATTTAACAGACCACAAGGGGGCAGAGCGGGATCAGAATGCTTTGCCTGTTGAAAATATTTCTAAGTGCTGGAATTCTACAGAAACTGCATACTGTACCTTTAAAGACCGAAAAGACTAAAGGTACCCAAAAAAATAAATAATACGCACGTCTGCAAACGCATCGTTCAGAAATGTTATTCATTTTCAGCTTTGATAGAGTTGGAGCTCTTGTGCACGTTGTGACTCGTGCCACTTTAGAGCAGTTCTATGGGAATACAGACGTGATCCGGCTCTGCTTCCTGTTGGGCTCCAGCTTTTACAAAATGGTGACGTGTGGGTGATTCTCTACACTCCTTTTTAAGTGTGTGTGTACTTTTGGGTGTGACACTATTTGTTATTGTGACCATGTGCTCTTTTGAATTGGAAGTCAAACATCTAAACAGGTCTAAGTGGTCCCAATCATCTGTAAATTGTCTGATTCGGCTACAGACGCTGGATGAATTCACCCATTTTTCATTCTGACCTGGTTTGAAGAGGCCAAAAATAGACTTGTATAAGAGAACACAACCTTAGATTAACCTTTCTATTAATATTTGGAGGTTAATCCTTTAGCGCTCCTGATGGAGGTATGCCTCCAACCCACTGCTGGTTTTTAACATCATCAGATCTTTTTTAAAGCTGCAGGTTCCACTGGCCTGCAGGGAGTCGTTTAAAGAGTCCACCTAGTGCTCGTGAGTTTAGAAATGTTTTACACATCTTTCAAAACAGTTAAACCAAATAAAATCTCATAAATTAGTTGAAGTGTTAAAATTACTGTCAGATTATGTGAGTGTGGTTTTTGGAAGCAGCGCGATGAGGGTGTGTGCAGACGATTAAAAATGGGAAGTGGTAGACACCCGACAGAACAGTTTAGTTACAAAAAAACACACACACACATTTGTCTTTCTATCTTTACAACACGGTTGTCCAAAGTGCGGCCCGAGGGCCATTTGCGGCCCTTGGAGTGATTTTGCGCGGCCCACACTACTGCAGTTTAAGAACAGTATCATTTTGGCCAGCAGGGTTCAGAGGTCGATGCAGACTTTCTGCAAATTGTTGGCAATCCTGATGAAAAACAATCCTCTCAAAATGAGCAATATTAGGCAAAATACAAACCTTTAGCTATAATATTTTTATTTTCACTTCATGGTACAAAGTAGTGCTGGGCGATATGACGATGTATATTGTGGGGACGATAGAAACGTGTCTATCGTGCTACTTTCCTTCTATAGTCTCTATCGTGATGAATAAGAATTTAAAAAACTGTCGCAAAGAAGCTTCATATGTGGTTTTGCGACATGACGGCGCTGCTTTATGTTTTTTTTTTTTTTTTATGATTCAAATTTTTTATTGATTTTCCATAACGAAAATTATACAACAATTCCAGTCTTATATAACAAACATTAATAAATAGTAATTTTTCTGGAATCTCATAGCATGTGTCAACACAATAATGAAATTATTTAATAGAGAAAATAATAGAAAAAACAAATAAATAAAATAAAAAAAATAAAAATCACAATAACACACTCTACCAATAACCATAAAGTTACATATATACATTAAATCAAATAGCCCTAACCCCAGAAACCTTTAAGTAATAATATATTTACAGTGTAATTTTATCTGCAAACTAAAGATAAGCTGGAGATGTCATTTAACCCACATACAACAGATAATGGGACCACTTTTTGTTGTATTCCTCAACTCTATTCACCAATCTATAAGATAATCTTTCTAATGCAGCAAGTTTGCCCAGGGATCTATACCAATGAATTAACGAAGGTATAGATGAACTTTTCCACTCTCCCACCAGCAACTTCCTCCCCAGCATAATAGCTGTCTGTACCCATTGCGAAATGGAGGAGGGCAAGTGGACCAGTGATGATGAATCCCCAAGAATATATAGCTTCCTACAAAAGGGTAAATTCTGGCCAACTATCCTCTCCAAAACTTCATGAATTAATGACCAGTACTCTTGAATATTTGGACACTCCCAAAGCACATGCACTAATGTGCCCTTATCCTTCTGACATTTCCAACACGCTGGGGTATTCGACAAGCCAGCCCTGTACAATCTATATGGTGTCCAGTATATTTTATGTAAAATCTTAAATTGCACCAGTCTTGTTCTTAGTTCCCTTGACATTTTTTTGCCATTCCTAATAATCAAATTCCATTCCTCATCAGTAAAATTGAGGTTCAGATCTGTTTCCCAGCATTTCTTGAGATACATGATATTACAGTCCAAGGTTGTCAACAACATTTTATAATAAGCAGATACTTCATGCCCTTGACCAAACACCTTTTTAATCTCGTCCAGTGTGGTACATGTTGCAGGAGTATAAGTGGGTGAACCAAAAGTTTTCACCAATAAATGTCGTAATTGTAAATATTTCCAAAAGTCTTCTCTGGATACTTTAAATTCCACCACCAGTGTTTCAAAGGATTTTAATGAACCATTCCTATATAAGTCGCCTATTTCAGAAATCCCTTTCTGATACCAAGATTTCCAGAAGAAGGGATTTTTACCTATGCAAAGTTTAGGATTATACCAGACGCTTGCAGATTTATGAAGATGTGGGTCGAATTTAAAAATTTTAGACATCTTTTTCCACAGCCATTTCATATGAGACAAAACCGGATGCAACTGATTCTGAGGAGCAAGGTTAGTTGATAAACAGCTAGGCAGTGTCAGTGGTTGACACACTACTGTCTCGAGAGTGAACCAAGGTGGAGCTCTTTCAGGGGGCAAAAACCAATGAGCCAAGTGTCTAATAGAAAAAGCATAGTGATAGTTTAGTAAGTTAGGCATTCCTAGACCTCCCCTATCTGCAGGTGTTTGTAACTTTCGTAAGTTCAATCTTGGCTTTTTTTTATTCCAAATAAATAAGTTACAGAGCTTGTCAAACTGTTTAAAATATATCATCGGGACATGTATCGGGAGAGCCTGTAATAAGTAGTTAAACTTGGGAGTGCAAATCATTTTAATAACATTTACTTTTCCCCACATGGAAAGATATAATTGACTCCAGCGCTCTATGTCAACTCTCATTCTGTCTAGCAAAGGTTCAAGATTAATCTTAATAATATTATTAAGCTGGGGTGGAAAAATTATTCCAAGGTATTTTAAACCTTTTTTGGGCCATGAAAACATGTCTGATGGAAATGCATTCTTAGGGCAGAATGCAGTAAGTGGGAGGGCCTCGGATTTTGTCCAATTGACCTTATAGCCTGAAATGTCCGAAAATACATTAATTAGAGAGAGCAAAGTTGGGATAGAATTCGCCGGATCTGACACATAGAGAAGAATATCATCGGCATACAACATAAGCTTATGCTTTATGTTTGATGCACGTGTGGGTTTGTGACACATGCTTTACGTTGTTAAACTCGAGAGCAACGGAGACGCAGGGGCATGAAGCCGGTGTCACAACAAGGAGAAACAGCTGCACAGGCAGCCCAAGAAGAAGAACTTATACCAAAAAGAG
>JBBPBX010025413.1:0-38895 GCA_038048925.1 Garcialebias charrua | reverse complement strand
TGCCTGTGTACCCGGACTCAGTTGCCTTGGGCATAATCAAAAAAGGCGTTCAATACAGGATCAACTGGACTTTATTTGTTGCAGAAAACGTTTCGACTTCTGTCCAGAAGTCTTTTTCAATTCTGAATGAATGGAAGCTGTGAGACCAAGAAATTTTATACAGGCTGACAAGCCACGCACCAACATATGAAATTGGAAACTGAAATAACCCCACAACATACCTGAGATATCATGCCCATTCTATTTAAATTGACAAAACATCACATCACAGCTTAACAGAAGGGGGTTTGTAACACATACATGTAAATTGAAAGATCACACCTTAACAGTAGGGGGTTCCCTTGAGGTCTCTGGTAGAAGACACAAAACTGTATGTAAATTGACAAAAAACACCTCCCAACCAACAACAGAGGCTACTCAGAGAACTTTGTTAGTCTAATTTACAGACAAGACATCTCTGCTCCCATCCGGTGTAAAACGTTTCGGAATCAAATCCAAAACTGAGTTATAAGTCTTAGAAAGTTGAAATCTCAGACCTCCTCCTCTGTTAAGAGGTTTTTCTCTCTTAACATAAACAGCTTCCTTCACCCCCCTCTCAAACCATCTGTGTTCTCGGTCCAAAATTTGAACATTCTGGTCCTCAAATGAGTGACCCTTGAGGTAATGGTAATGGCAGTCGTCCCCCGATCGGAAGGTTGGCGGTTCGAATCCCGGTTTCCCACACCATGTGTCGTTGTGTCCTTGGGCAAGACACTTAACCCCGAGTTGCTCCCGGTAGGACTGGAAGGCGCCTTGCATGGCAGTCGCCGCTACCGGTGTATGAATGTGTGTATGAATGGGTGGATGGTTGGTATTGTAAAGCGCTTTGGGGCTCCTCACAGGGGGCTGGAAAGCGCTATATAAATAAGCTCCATTTACCATTTACCATTTGTCAATTTAAATAGAATGGGCATGTTATCTCAGGTATTTTGTGGGGTTATTTCAGTTTCCAATTTCATATGTTGGTGCGTGGCTTGTCAGCCTGTATAAAACTTCTCGGTCTCACAGCTTCCATTCATTCAGAATTGAAAAAGACTTCTGGACAGAAGTCGAAACGTTTTCTGCAACAAATAAAGTCCAGTTGATCCTGTATTGAACGCCTTTTTTGATTTTATCATGTCCTGGACGACTGAGAATCTTCACCGGCAACTTGGGCATAATGGATCAGATCTTGGGGATTTTTACACAGGTACGTTCCATCGGTGTGTGGCCACATAATTTGGACATTTTCAGAATATTTTGGACCAACACAGACTCAAGGCAGATGTCATTATGTTCTGTCTCTATTCAAAACAACTGTGTGTTATCTGAATCTGGCTCTCCCGGCTGGCCTTCAAGGCCACCCTATCTGAATTTGCCTGGAGGACATGTAATCTGACGCTCACCCCCCCACCCATCGGGGAACTCCACTGTCAACCAGAGTGAACCAGCTGAAAAGACATTGTCATCATTTTCAGGACTCTTGGATCCTCATTAGCGCTGACCTTGGCCATTCCCCGACACCCGCGAGAATGTTTACGGATCTCATCGGAGGAGCTGTTGATTATTCCATCCTTATCAGAACTCTTACAGTGACCTCGAGAGCATCTATGAACATTGCTCATTGTTCTCGGTGTCTCCCCGCTCTGCAGACTGTTTACGTCATTATGTGCTTATCTGTGCAAGGTATTTTTAAATAATATAATTTTCTCATGAAGAAAGATTTTAATAAGAATTTTTTTGCCTCAATTTCCTACTGTGTCTAATTTCATTACTTTTTGTCTGTCTAGCAGATCTCACTTGTAAATGAGTCTTCGAGGCTCAATGTGACTTATCTGTCTAAATAAAGGTTGAATGAATGAACCTCGTCGTCTGGAACCTCGTCATCTGGAACCTCGTCATCTGGAACCTCGTCATCTGGAACCTCGTCGTCTGGAACTTCATCATCAGGAAATTCATCATCAGGAACTTCATCATCAGGAACTTCATCATCAGGAACTTCGTCGGCAAGAGCAGGAACTATGACGGCAGGTTCACAATAGTCGTCGACCATAGAGGCGTCCTCAGGCGCAGAGATGTCATCGGGTGCGGCGTCATGTATAGGGATGTCATCGGACGTTGAGACGTTATCGGACGTTGAGACATCAAGCGAAGAGACGTCGAGCGTCGAGACATCGTCAGAGGTAGAAACATCGAACGCAGAAACATCGAGCGTAGAAACATAGAGCGTAAAAACATCGAACGTGGAGATGTCTGGCATGGAGACGTCTAGCGTGGAGACGTCTGGCGTGGAGACATCTGGCGTGGAGATGTCTGGCGTGGAGATGTCTGGCGTAGGGACGTCTGGCGTAGGGACGTCGTCTGGCGTAGCGACGTCATCAGGTGAGGCGTCAAGTGTTGAGACGTTGGGCAATGAGACGCTGTCTAGTGGCTGCGAGACCTCTGTCGACTGTGAGACCTCTGTCGGCTGCAAGACCTCTGTCGGCTGCGAGACCTCTGTCGGCTGCGAGACCTCTGTCGGTTGCGAGACCTCTGTCGGCTGCAAGACCTCTGTCAACTGAGAGACCTCTTTCGGCTGCGAGACATCTTTTTGCTGCGAGACCTCTTTTGGCTGCGAGACCTCTTTCGGCTGCAAGACCTCTTTCGGCTGCAAGACCTCAGCAAGCGTAGATACTTCCACAAACGTAGAAACGTTGTTGAGCGTAGACACTGGACACATAGAAGCTTCGTCGAACGTAGACTCTGAAGATGTAGAAACTTCTGGCTTTAAGACATCTGCGGTGTGAGGACCCCCTGTTGATGCACTCGTAGCATCAGCACACTTTGTAGATCTTGTAGTGGCAACACACTCAGTAGTGGCAGCGCCCTCTGGAGTCCTTGTAGTGCTAGCACTCTCTGTAGAGGTAGCGCCCTCTGGAGTCCTTGTAGCGCCAGCATGCTCTGTAGCAGCAACGCCCTCTGGAGTCCTTGTAGCGCCAACATGCTCTGTAGCGGCAACGCCCTCTGTGGAAACTGGGGGTAACTCAGCAGGAAGACAACAAGAGCGAGAGGCAGAAGGATTCTTGTACACAGCCTTCATGGACCTAATTACTTCTAATAACCGTGCGAGATCAGGGTAAACTAAAAAACTGTGTCTGGACATTAATGAATGTTCCATCATTAACAGGAGGTTGTATTTATAACGAGGAGTTGAACTAGAGCTAGCAGAATCAAAAAGGTTTTGGAGCTGTTGAAGGACATCCAAGACCTCACATTCCAGTCCACCAGAGCCAGCAGAAAAACGTCTGTGAAGCTGTTGAAAATTTTGAGTAACCTTATGTTCCAGTTCCACAGCGCCCCTTGTGGATACTGGGATAACAGCACCCTTTGTAGATGCAGAGACATCAGCACCCTTTACGGATGCTGGAACAATGGCGCCCTCAGTAGGTGCAGGAATAACAGCACTTTCTGTGAATGCAGGAGACTTAACAAAAACACATGGAGAGGGAGAGTCAGAGAGATTTAAACCAGTTTTCAAAGACCTAACTAAATGTAATGTCTGTGCAAGGCCAGGAATCTGCAGCAAGTTGGGTGTGGAGGTTATTAAATGTTCCATAAGGGTATAGAAGTTAAATTGATATCAAGGATCGGGATTATTGTTAGCAACATTAAGCAATCTGTCCAACTGTTGGAGTCTGAGAGTGGCCTCATGAATTTGACCAATAGCGACCCCTGTGGTCAATGAGTTATCATGGTGGCGTTTGTACGACCCCGAAGTGGCAGACCGAGAAAGAATACACAACAACCAGGAATACAAAATAAGTGTTCTTTATTTACAGGTGAAGGTGGAAGCCTGGAGCTGCAAGAGAACGGAGTAGAGGTGAGTATCCAATCTTGGAGGGTTGATGTTTGAATCTCGAAGTAATCAGAATTGTCTTACTTGTTGTCTTAGATGGATGAATCAAAGAAGAGTGGTCCTGGTTCTTGGCGTGGTGTTGAATATAGGTGAGGAGCGGTGGAGAGAGGAACAGGCAGACCCAGCCTTTTGTTGAGTAGCTGATGGACTGGACTCTTGATGATTTCTGCAGGTGCACCCGAGAGTGCTGGAGGAAGACCGTGGAAGGACTTCAGAGGAGCAGGACATGGAGGTCCCAAAGGCAGAAGTTGTCCCAGCACTGAAGAGGTGTCCAGCTGCTGCTTAAGTAGGCCACCAGAACCAGTCCTCATCAGGCAGCAACAGGTGGGTCTCATCAGGACAATTAGAAATGTGCTGTGGAGAGAGTGGGAGAGACAAACACAGGGAGAAAACCAGGAACCCTACAGAGCCCCCCCCTCAAGAACCGCCTCTCGGCGGTCGTAGTCGCCTCTCAGGGTGGACCCTAAAAAAGTCAGCAATGAGAGAGGGGTCAAGGATCCGCGACCTGGGAACCCATGAACGTTCCTCAGGGCCGTAGCCCTCCCAATCCACCAAATACTGCCAACCACGGCCCCGACGCCTCACATCCAGGAGGCGCCGAACCGTGAACGCGGGGTCACCGGCGATCAGGCGGGGGGGTGGCGGGAGGTCGGCAGGAGGGTGCAAGGGACTGGTAGACACAGGTTTCAGGAGGGAGACGTGAAACGTAGGGTGCAACTTCATGGAAGCTGGGAGTTGCAGACGCACAGCAGACCTATTGATGATCTTGACCACGGGGAAGGGACCAATGAACCGTGGAGCCAGCTTGCGTGGAGTGTCCCTGAGCACGATGTCCTTGGTAGACAACCACACCTTCTGTCCGACGTGATAGGTGGGCGCCTCCCTCCGATGCCTGTCAGCAAAACGTCTGTTCTGTTCCACTGACCTGGCAAGGGCCTGCTTGGTGACACGCCAGGTCCTCCTGCAACGTCTGACGTGCAAGTTGACAGAGGGAACTCCAACATCAACCTCCTGCGAGGGAAACAGAGGAGGGGAGTACCCCAGTGCGGCCTCGAATGGGGACTTTCCAGTGGCCGCGGACACCTGGGAGTTGTGGGCGTACTCGACCCATGGCAACTGCTGAGACCAAGAAGAAGGGTTGTTGACAGTGACACACCTTAGCATGGCTTCCAGTTCCTGGTTGCACCTCTCAGTCTGGCCATTAGACTGAGGGTGGTATCCCGAGGACAGGCTGGCGGATGCACCGATTGCCCGACAGAAACCCTTCCAGACCTGCGAAACAAATTGGGGGCCTCTGTCAGAAACAATGTCCACAGGGATGCCGTGGAGGCGAAAAACGTGCTCTGTTATCAGGTGGGCTGTCTCCATTGCAGAGGGAAGTTTCAACAGAGGAACGAAGTGGGCGGACTTAGAAAAACGATCAACAATCGTGCAGATAGTGGTATAACCATTGGAAATCGGCAAACCAGTGACGAAATCGAGTGCGATGTGCGACCAGGGCCGGCTGGGAACAGGAAGAGGCAATAACAGTCCCGCCGGTGGCTGGTTGCTGTGCTTGCTCCGCGCACAGGTGGGACAAGCTGCGATGAAGTCCCTGACATCCTTCTCCAAGTTGGGCCACCAAAAGTGGGTCCTGACGAGCTGCAACATCCGACAGACACCTGGATGACAAGAGAACTTGGCAGAATGCACCCAGTGGAGCACCTTACCGACGGCAGTTGGGGGAACAAATCTCCTATCCCCGGGGCCAGTACCCGGGTCGGGTTCAGTCTGCTGTGCGTCCTGAATCACCTTGTCTATCTCCCATGTCAAAACGCCCACCGTGCAGGATGGGGGAAGAATGTTAGTGGGGATGTCGAGGTCGTCCGCTGCAGCAAACTGCCGTGAGAGGGCGTCCGGCTTCACGTTGCGTGTCCCTGGAATATACGAGACAGAAAAGTTGAATCTGGCAAAGAACAGCGACCAACGAGCCTGTCGAGCATTGAGTCTTTTAGCGCTTTGCAGGTACGCCAGATTCTTATGGTCAGTGAGAACCACAAACGGAGTTTCGGCACCCTCCAGCCAGTGACGCCATTCCACCAAAGCCATCTTAATGGCCAGCAACTCCCTATCTCCAACATCATAGTTACTTTCAGCAGGTGAGAGGCGCCGAGAAAAGAAAGCACAGGGATGAAGCTTGTTGTCCTCCACCGACCTCTGGGAAAGAACAGCACCCACTCCGGACACGGAGGCATCCACCTCCACCACGAACTGGCTGTGGGTGTCAGGGTGAGACAGAATGGGAGCTGTGGAAAACAAAGTTTTGAGGTTAGTGAAAGCTCTTTCAGCGTCCAGAGTCCAGTCAAACCTCCTGAGGGAAGACGTCAGTTGGGTTAGAGGCGCGGCAACCTTGCTATAATCCTTTATAAAACGTCGGTAAAAATTGGCAAATCCCAAGAAGCGTTGAAGTTGTTTTCGGGTCGTAGGAGTAGGCCAGTCCACCACCGCCTTAATCTTCGCTGGGTCTGATCTTACCTGTCCTCTCTCGAATATGAACCCCAGGAAGGAGACTGTAGAGATGTGAAACTCGCACTTTTCAGTCTTGACATATAAATGATTTTCCAGAAGACGTTGTAACACTGACTTTACATGGCAGATGTGTTGGTCCTGACCTTTGGAAAAAATGAGAATGTCATCTAGGTAGACGAAGACGAACACCCCAAGGAAATCCCGTAGTACATCATTCACCAGTGACTGAAAAACGGTGGGGGGGGGTTGGTTAATCCAAAAGGCATGACCAAGTACTCAAAATGGCCCATGGGTGTCTTGAAGGCGGTCTTCCATTCATCTCCCTGGCGCATACGTACGAGGTGATATGCATTCCTGAGATCCAGTTTAGAGAAGACTGTTGAGTCAGAGTCAGAGTCAGAGAGTCTTTATTGTCATTTACACCGCATGTGGTACATGTGATGAAAACGAGATTATGTACACGGGGTCCCAGTTACATCCAACAACAAATGCAAGAGAAAAACAGTAATAACATCTAGAATTAACTAAGAAAAACATCAACTAGTAATACACTAAGCCCTAATGTAGTGGAAAAACATCATTATAAACAGCAGCACGAACATGAGTCTGTATGAGCAGATGGTCACAGATGAACACAGCAACAAGAAAACAGATCAGCATGATGTGATATTTTGCAGTGTTTATTTTTTTTTATTTATTTATTCATGAGTCTAACAGCCTCAGGGTAGAAGCTGTTCCTCAGTCTAGTGGTTCTACATTTGATGCTCCTCAACCTCCGTCCTGAGGGGAGTGGGGCAAAGAGTGAGTGTGCTGGGTGAGTGAGGTCTTTCATGATGCAGGTGGCTCTTTTCCTGCATCTGGAGGTGTAAATGTCTGTGATGGTGGGGAGACTGACTCCGACAGACCTCTGTGCAGCCTTCACCACTCTCTGTAGAGCTTTCCTCTCTGCAACTGTGCAGCCTCCATGCCACACGTTGATGCTGGAGCACAGGACGCTTTCCACTGCACACCTGTAGAACGAGGTGAGAACTGGGCTGCTCAGACCAGCACGTCTCAGTCGTCTGAGGAAGTAGAGTCTTTGATGACCTTTCTTGATCAGGCTGGTGGTGTTGTTGGTCCAGCTGAGGTTATCATTCAAGTGTACACCCAAGTATTTGTAGCTGGAGACCACTTCCACTGCAGATCCACCTATTTTCAGTGGGGCGTGGGTGTGTTTATTCCTTCTGAAGTCCACAATCATCTCCTTTGTCTTCTTCACATTCATGTGAAGATTATTCTCTTTGCACCAGCTCTCCAGGTGTTCCACCTCCTGTCTGTAGCTGGACTCATCATTGTTTGTGATGCATCCCACCACCGCTGTATCATCTGCAAACTTAAAGTCCAACACCCACCATGTTTTCAAATTGCATCGCCATTAATATTTATTAGTTTATTTAAAAAAAATACAGGAGCGATTACTTATATTGTGGAGAAATAACGGTAAATGTGTTATTTCATGATTTATAGCAGATTTTAGCATGCAGCTCCGGGAAAATCTGCTCCTCTCCATATATGGGCATTCACAAGGGCATTCACGTCACCAAAGTGACGCCTTGGAGTTACAGGCGAGCGAAGAAAAGAAAAAGGAAGCATTTTTAAATATTCCCTAAAGCTGCCTGTGTTGATTAATCCTGCTGTCGCTCACTCATGTCATCATATTCTGAGCGAGCATCCACTTAGACATACTAGTTTAATTCGTTTGATCGAGACAAATTCATTCATTTCCGCATCGACTTTTTATTCTCTCCCCCCGTGACCAGAAAGGCAGTCAGAGCCAGCCGCGCAGCTGAGCTCTGCGTGCGAGCTCCCCGCGTGCTTCCCGACCCTGCTCCTTGCAACAAGGCTGAGGAGAGCAAATGCATACACTCGAGGGAGCAAATTACACCGGCACGAGGAACTTCAAAGGTGACCAGCGGAACGAGGAGCCATAGACGCGCGCGGCTCGCAGCTCGCTCCTTTGGGCAGATGAGAGCAACAACAGGTCCGCAGCGGTGTTATAAAATAAATAATAAATAAAATCAGAGCGCTGGTCCATATACACACAAATGCACCAGGAAATATGCAGGAAATATGCAGTTTTCTCCCACTCTCTCTCATAAACCTCCATGGAAACGCACTCCTACCTTTCTGCTTTCTGGGTGGAGATGTCACAAAAGTCACATGACCCTTCGGGACTCTTCGGCCAGGTTTCCGGATTCATTCGGGAATGTTTTTTTTTTTAACCCTCGCCTGGCCCAAATGCAAAAATGAAAATAAAATTCATAAAATACTACAGTAATTCTCCAATATGGTGAATTGTTACTGTCACGGTGGGTGTTGTCCTTTAACAATATGACAGCCTGGAAGTGTGGCTGTACAATCATATGTGAGCAGAGTGAACAGAAGGGGGCTCAGCACACATCCTTGAGGAGAGCCAGTGCTGAGGGTTATGGTGGAGGAGGAGAAGTTGTGAATCTTCACGGACTGTGGTCTGTCTGTTAAGAAGTCTAGTACCCAGTTACAAATGGAGGGGCTTAGTCCAAGTGTGGATAGTTTGTCTATCAGAGTTTGGGGGATCATGGTGTTGAAGGCAGATGTGAAGTCCACAAAGAGCAGACGCACGTATGAGTCCTTCTGATCCAGGTGGGTGAGAGCAGTGTGGACCACGGAAGAGATGGCGTCCTCTGTTGATCGGTTCTCGCGGTATGCATATTGATGAGGGTCCTCGTTGATGTTGACGGTTGCCTTGATGTGGGACATGACCAGTTTCTCAAAACATTTAGCGACTATCGGGGTGAGGGCCACTGGTCTATAGTCATTCAGACCAGTCACTGTGGAGCTCTTTGGGACTGGGATGATGGTCGCGGTCTTCAGGCAGGTGGGAACTGACTCCAGTGCAAGTGAGGTGGTGAAGATGTCAGCCAGCACCTCACAGAGCTGGTCCGCACATTCCTTCAGAACTTTCCCTGGGATGTTGTCTGGTCCGGTTGCTTTATGAGGATTAATCTTCCTGAGACTGCCTCTCACTTCTGCTGCGGTCACTCTGAGATGCTCTTCATCTGGTGATGAGGTGAGTCTGGTGCTAGCTGGTCTGTTTGGATCATCAAAACGTGCATAAAACTTATTGAGGGCATCAGGCAGAGATGGGTCCTTGGGACATTGTTTGTTCTTGCCTTTGTAATCTGTTATGCATTTAATACCCTTCCACATGCTCCGTGGGTCTTGTGAGGTGAACTGTCCCTCGATCCTCTGTGCATACATGGCCTTGGCCTTCTTAATGCCATCCACCAGTTCTTTCCTGCTCCTTCTCAGCTCCTCTTTATCTCCGGACTTGAATGCAGTGTCCCTGACTGCTAGCAAGGCGCGGACTTCTTTATTTAACCAGGGTTTCCGGTTTGGGTAAGATTTAACATATTTTTTTATGGATACATTTTCAGAGCATGTACTGATGTAACCCAGGACTGAGGAAGCATAAAGTTCTAGGTCCACTGAGCTCCATCAGTAGCTGCCTCCCTGAAAACAGACCAGTTTGTATTCTCAAAACAGTCTCTCAGCATGGAGGTGCTGCCTTGAAGCCACACTCTTATCTCTCTTTGTTCCGGCTTGGAGCGCCTGAGTGGGAGGGAGCTGTCTTGGGGCCAGGATCAAAGAGCAGTGATCGGAAGCTCCGAGCGGTGGGCGTGTCTTCGCCGTGTACGCCCCCTTTACATTAGTGTAGACTTGGTCAAGCGTTTTATTTCCTCTTGTTGCTGTGAAAACGTGCTGGTTGAAGGCTGGGAGGGAGACTTGAAGGTCCACGTGATTCACGTCACCACAAACAATGAAGAGCCCCTCAGGATATTTACAGATATCTGCTTCTCGAAGTTGCTCATAAACTGAATCGATGAGTGGAAGAGGGTACTTGTTTTTAATCGTAATTTGATTAAGGCCCCGGTAATCAATACAAGGTCGAAGAGACTTGTCCTTCTTCGCCACAAAGAAGAAACCAGCACCCAGAGGGGATGTGGATGGACGGATGATGCCACTCTTTAATGAAGCCTCGATGTATTCCGTCATCGTTGCCCTTTTAGGACCAGAGATGTTGTACAGTCGGCTAGACGGTAGTGGAGCTCCGGGTATCAGGTTAATGGCACAATCGTATGGCCTGTGTGGCGGCAACGACAAAGCTTTTTGTTTACTGAAAACAGCTGCTAAAGAGTGGTAAACTTCAGGGACCACGGATAAATCAATGGGTTCAAAAGGTGTTTGTTTGACAGGGCTAGAAGAGATGGCTGAGCGAAGACATTCAGCTGAGCAACGCACCCCCCAATTGTCAATACGACCCTCCTCCCAATTGATGTGAGGGTTATGTAACCTGAGCCATGGATAACCCAAAATGATGGGCAATCTCTGTTTCTCGACAATAAGAAAATCACCCAATTCTTGGTGGTTACCAGATACCACAAACCTAAATTTTATTGTCTTGTGTGAAATGGTTGAAACGGTTTGACCAGTGAGAGCAGAAACAGAGATGTCCTGGTCCAATTTTAGAGACTGGATCTGGAGTTCGTCCACCAAGCTCTGGCTGATCAAATTTTGTTCGGCACCCGAGTCGACCAGGGCCTGAACAGGGAAAGTCACAGTGTTAATACAAAGAGTGACGGGCAGTTTCAAACAATTTACAGGAGTATCAGAAATAGTACCCACCAGCATCTCCTTTTTAACTGGTGGGCTCAATCTTTTACCCGCAGAGAACAGGCGGATAAAGTGTGTCCCTTCCTTCCACAATATAGACAGGCTTTGTTTTGTAGGCGTCTCTGTCGCTCCTCCGGTGTCAGCCGAGTGTGTCCGATCTGCATCGGCTCGGGTTCGGAAAATGACGTCATGGGAACCGGTGGAGTCCTTCCGGATGACAGTTGTTGATGGGAGTTGTAGTTCTCCTCCATCTGACGTTCTCGAGCTCTGTTATCAACTCTAATAGCCAAGGCAATAGTTCCATCTAGGTCAGCAGGTAATTCACTAGTGAACAGTTGATCTTTAATGTTGCTATTGAGCGAATTCAGAAAGGAACTACGTAACGCCCTCTCACTCCAACCGGATTCCTCCGCGAGAATGCGGAAGTGAATGGAGAACTTCGCCACAGTCTCTCGTCCTTGCCGGACTGCGGTCACAGAACAGCAATCTCCTTCACATTCCGAGAACCAAATTAAGGACCATGGGAGACCGGGCTTTCAGTGTGGCTGCCCCCCGCCTGTGGAACTCTCTTCCTGACTGTCTAAGAGCCCCACAGTCTGTGGTTGACTTTAAGAGCGACTTGAAGACCTTTCTTTTCGACCAAGCATACTCTACCTCCTCATGATTCTACTTTTGATCTTAGCTGATATTGTTATTGATTTTAATTGTTTTATTATTTGTTTTATTGACATTTAATTCTGTTGCTCCTTGTAGCACTTTGAGATTTTCATTAATGAAAAGTGCGTTATAAATTGAATTCATTATTATTATTATTATTATTAATTTCTGAGCGGCTTCCTCTTGTAACAAAGGATAGTCAAATACCTTGAGGAAGTCCTGGATGAAATCAGCAAATGGAAAAGTCTCAATTCGACGTCGTCGGAGGTAAGCGTTGGCCCACTACAGGGCTTCACCCTTAAGAGAGGCGACAATATATGACACACGAGACGAGTCAGTGGAATACATTACCGGGGCACGGCGGAACGCCAGGTTGCATTGAAGCAAAAAACCACTGCATTTTCTTGTATCGCCCTCAAAAAATTCAGAAGGCTTGATGTCAGGTTCCTTGACATGTTGAACGTGCCTGGTCTCCGTGGGTTCCATGCTTGTAGACTGTTTGGGAGGAGAAGAGGGATTAATTTTTGTCTTTTGTTGGAGAGAATGTACCATACTCCCTAGTTGAAGGAGATTTTTTTGCATAGTTTCTTGTTGTTTAAGAACTTGTTGTAAGGCTAGAGTTACAGAGTCTGTTCCCTGACTACTACCTGGTTGAGGTGGTTCCTCCCCAGTCGTGCCAGAGGGGTCAGTTTGGCTGGGACAATCTATCATGGTGGCGTTTGTACGACCCCAAAGTGGCAGACCCAGAAGGAATACACAACAACCAGGAATACAAAACAAGTGTTCTTTATTTACAGGTGAATGTGGAAGCCTGGAGCTGCAAGAGAACGGAGTAGAGGTGAGTATCCAATCTTGGAGGGTTGATGTTTGAATCTCGAAGTAATCAGAATTGTCTTACTTGTTGTCTTAGATGGATGCTTTCCAACCTTGCTCTCGACGTAGGCAGTCGCAACCTCTACCCTCTTCTGTCCTCCCCCCCCCCTGCTGCTGGCAGCTCCACAGATAAGCACCTCGAACGCAAATTAAGATGGATTGGAGGTTTGGGCATTCGATTCTACAAACAAGACCTCTACAGAAGGAACGGCACAAGGGGAGCCTTCCCACCCTCACAGAGTGACGGAGGATACGCCATGGATTCCGCCCCGTGGATTCCGTGGTTTCCTGGAAGTGCTCTGTGGAGGTGAAGAATCTTGGATTATATTGGATTATGATGGCAGCGCTTTGCTTTTTTGGCGTTTGTGGAGCACTGGTCTATCGCAAAAGGGGGAGACTTCAGCAGGACTTAACTGCCTGGAGCACCCGACGTCTGGTCTGCGCCGTGACCTCGAGAAAACAGCTGTTTGTGAGCTTATCCAGAGGGTGAACAGATCACCCACGGATTTGGACTCTGGACGTTGTGGCCAACATCAGAAATCAGCGCGGGCTTATCCAGAGGGTGAACAGATCACCCTCGGATTGGGACTCTGGTCAGCTGTGGTCAACATCTGAGGTCAGAGCTTGGATCAGTGGAAAAAGTCCCGAATTGGATTGAAACAGAATCGCCCCTACAGACTGAAGGCCACAGAAATTACAATGTGTGCCTGATGTGAAAATATTTGTTAATTCATATCAGACTCCCTTGGAAACAGCCTTGGGAAAGGCTGGATATCTAATCTCTCCTGAGATGTGCTTACTGTGGAAAAAATAGCTGCTGTCTGTCTTGTCTGCTACCCCCCCCGGAGAACTTTTCTATGAGCGTTATCGGAGGCATCCGGAATGTATCATGGACAGATCCTCCCTGCCTCTGTCTCAACATGCAACATGTAACTGTCCTTATGTGCTTATAGTATGGTTTTTACTGTGTCATGCGGTGTCTTGCAGACAAAATGTGATACATTTTTTTTAATACTAATGCTGTAACCCCCATGTTTACTTACCTTTTTCACACCTTTGACCTTCATCCCGAGACGGATGAGAGAGGCCGCGCTGAAGAACATGTCATGTGTTTGAATAAGCAGCAGCTTTACATTCTCTAACCCTCTACTGGATGACTGTGTATACATGATCACGTTGTTATTGGTGAGAACTGGTGCAATGTTAATAAAAGCTCTTGTATCTTGTATCTTGTATGAATCAAAGAAGAGTGGTCCTGGTTCTTGGCGTGGTGTTGAATATAGGTGAGGAGCGGTGGAGAGAGGAACAGGCAGACCCAGCCTTTTGTTGAGTAGCTGATGGACTGGACTCTTGATGATTTCTGCAGGTGCACCCGAGAGTGCTGGAGGAAGACCGTGGAAGGACTTCAGAGGAGCAGGACATGGAGGTCCCAAAGGCAGAAGTTGTCCCAGTACTGAAGAGGTGTCCAGCTGCTGCTTAAGTAGGCCACCAGAACCAGTCCTCATCAGGCAGCAACAGGTGGGTCTCATCAGGACAATTAGAAATGTGCTGTGGAGAGAGTGGGAGAGACAAACACGGAGAAAACCAGGAACCCTACACTGTTATTCTTTTTTTTTCCCATTTGTTTGTGTGGACAGACTGAGAGGTTGAACTACTAATAAATACCGTGTTGGAGTACAAAGTTAATAAAACGCAGGAAAATGTTGACTGGGAATCATGTTCGACTGGGAATCATGTCAGAGCAGGTATGTTTGACATTTTAGCGCTTTTTCTTTTAGAGCATTATGTGACGTCAGCGCCGCTCCAGCTGGAGCAGAAACCTCCGGTTCTGAAAGTCCACACGCAGACTCGAAAGTGGAGAATTCTCAAATCTCCACTTTGGTCAGAGTTTTTTTTATTATTCGTTTATAGTTACATCAAATGGAGTTCACGTGTGGATGAAAGGCCAAACCGCATGATAAACTGTTCGGTTTTACTGATATCCGGCTATGTGTGTACATGGTCTTAGACTTGTGATTCTGTGCAGCAGAATTTCAGGGATGACATGCAGAGTTAAATGTCATTAAGCAAAATAAGAAAGAGGAATGATTATGCCTTTAAAAGTTTTTATTTAACACAAAGTAAAACCAATGTGTCATTTTAACTGCGGTAAACACAAAGTTGTCTGCCTGAAAAAAGGAGCAAGTTTTTTGAGTCCAGTCTGACTCTTTTGGGAGAGAGAATCTGGCCTGCTGTACTAAACAGTCTTTCAGTAGTCTTTCAATAATGTTTCAATAGTCTTTCAATAATATTTCAATAATATTTCAATAGTCCTTCAATAATCTTTCAATAGTCTTTCAATAAGGCCATGGGTGTTGTGTATCTTCTGGCTGACTCTCCGCTGTGGAATCCATTTTGGGTGTGTTAGTGGTGCTGTGGGTGCTCCCAGCTCAATGACGTTAATACTAGAATACAGTGGCGGCTGGTGATTTTTTTTTATGGGGGGGCGCAATAAAAATTTTTTTAAGCATGTGTAGAAGTATGCATAATTATGTTTGTATACTGTAAAGTAAGTTTGTTCATGTTTTTATTTGTATATATCAGTTGTATCCATTTGTATAACACTATCATTAATAAAACATGGTTCATCTTCACCTTGTTTGAGGCATCAGTGTGAAAAGAGAATGGGAGTGTTCTGCTTCCACTTTTCAATTTTTGGACAACTTCTATCATATTCTGTTATAATTATTTTAGTAATACAAGTTCATAATGTAAATAGAATTGTGAGGGTCCAGACTTAAATAAGGACAAAGGTGTTCAAAAATCCACCAAATAATTCAATTTAATAGTTCCAAAAATAAACTAACAAATAATTAAATTTCTGTGAGAGTTCTACTGGCTGCAGCTCCTACCCAAGATGGCCGCCAATTACCACAGCTGCCGGTCATCTCCCTGAAGAGACCTTCAACTATATAAGGCTGCAGTCAAGTTCTACTCTTCGCTGGGGCATTGAGCTATTTATGGTATTTATGCTCTCAGCCTGTTTGTTTCCTCAAAAAGAGTTTCTAACCTTGTTCTCTGTGCCTCCAGTTCTCCTGTGTTCGTGGATCCCTTTCTGTTCTGGCTCGCCTTGGGTTCAGTTCCTGGTCCTCGTGCCTGATCCTCCAAGCCATCCATCTGTGGAGTGGAACTGGTTCACCATCCTCTGGACTCACTTGGATTCACTCTCACGCTCTACTCAAACCATCCAACCTGTAAGAGGAAAAACATCACGAATAATCAAAGGACCACTCTTATTCCAATCCATCTGACATCCTGTTTGTTTCTCAGGAGCTCCAGAGGATCACCTGTAAATAGTCACCTGCACAAAATAAACACTGTTTAATTTTCTATCTTGTGGAGTCTTGTCTCGTTCCGGGTCTCGTACCAATCTGGGTTTACTGAAATCATTACAATTTCAATGAAAAATAAATCAAAAGATAATAACAAATTTGGGCCCAACTTAAACAGGTCAACTCAAGTCTAACAAGGAGGAATGATTCCAGATTAGATTTTAAATAACTGATTTATGGGGAAGAAAAATGATTTATTTTACTGTGATCCACCTGATGAGCTCCACTTATACTTAAGGCTGCAGTCAAGTACTCTTCGCTGGAGCATTGATGCCTACTCATGGTATTTATGCTTCTAGCCAGTTTGTGAGTACAGTACTTTGAGAGACACTTACTTTGTTTTTTGTTGTGTTTCCAGTCCTCGTTTCCATCTTGGTCCTGGGACCAGTTCTCACCCACAATGGATTCCACCATGGAGAATCAGCTAGAAGATATGCACCACCCATGGCCTTATTAAAAAAATATTGAAAGATTATTGAAAGACTATTCAGTACAGCAGGACAGATTCTCTCTCCCAAAAGAGACAGACTGGACAAAAATAATCTTCTGAACTTGAACAATAAATTATTGCTGCAATATTAAAATGTGTCAGTTCATGGGACGTTAGGAGACAAGAGATGTTTCCAAATGACTCAACACTTGGGTCCAAGTTTTGCAAATGGTGTCAGGAAGTTAAAATATTGTTCACTATTGACCCATTACAAGGTTGACTAGACAGTATTTTAATCAGAGTTGATGACAAACTGGAGTTGAAGTGATCAATGTCTATTCCTTTGTTAGGTCTAATGCTCCTTTTTTCATCAGACAACTTTTACTTCAATGTTTTTACTGGTTTTATTTTGTGTTAAATAAAAAAATTCAGAGGTATAATCATTCCTCTTTCTTATTTTATTTAATGACATTTAACCTGCAGGTCATCCCTGAAATTCTGACGCACACAGAATCACAAGCCCAAGTGTGAACGGTGTCACACAATAAAATCATGCACTATCTGCAGCATTGTTCTTTAAACTGGAACAACACTTTTAAAGTATTACAGAAAATATACATACAGTACGCACACTTAATGATACTGTAGGCCATTGCATTAGGTAATACATTCAGCAAGTACTTTTACTTTAATACTTTAAGTATTTTTAAAAGCAAATACTTCTTTACTTTTACTTAAGTAAAAACATTAATGTGGTACTTCTACTTACACTAGAGTACATTTTTGTCTGTTTATTTGTACTTTTACTTAAGTACAGTGTTTGAGTACTTTCTCCTCCACCACTGCTTTTAACTAGCATTTTGATACTTTCAGCAAAAAAATTGCTACTTTTAGTGTTTTGCTACTCATCAATATTTTCCTCTTTTTGCTGAAGCTTAGCAGTTTAAGCATCTGTCTTGTAGCTACTGTCAGGAGATGTGGCAGAGTGAAGAAATATGTTTATAAAAAATGTTACATACTGAACCTTTAACACAGACACTGAGGAGTAAAACAGTTCATGACATGAGCTGAAGATGGACAGACAGGAGTCGTCTTCAGACATTCGGGTTTATAATAACTAGCAACTTTTATAATGTTGTACAATACACCACAGATAAGCACAGCTTGTAGCTAGCTACTGTTGGAGAGACAGCAAGCCCTTGCTGTACTGTTGACTGACCGCAACACAACACACCACGTCATGCACACAGAGATCAGCTCAAACTTTGCTCATGTAGCGATTCATTAAACTCACTTAATATTACTTGCTTACCTGTGTAGAAAGGCACCATTAATAATTACTGCTGTTCAACGTCGCTAGTTGCGTGTGTCAGCTCTGAAGGTGTAAACAGAGACAATCCCCCGCTCCCCCCTCCCTCCTGGCTCGAACCGGAAGTGCTGGCGATCCGTGGCGATAAGAGACGAGTCCAGGCTCGAGAGCGGCGGAAAATGCGACCTGTACAGTTCAATAATTTTGTACAGATGGGACATAAACTACGGCCGCTAGCGGCCGCTAGTTATAATTAGATTCAATGGAAAAGCATGGGAAAAGCCCCCAGGCGGCGCCGAGCGGGGAAACCGGAAGTACGTCACTCACAATCAGAAAACGTTTTTTGAAACAAACAAAACAATCATTACTCATAAAATATTTATCCTACACAACTAAAAACATATATGCATGCATTTCGAAATATTTTTATTTTATTATTTCACTTTTATAAAAAAAAAAAATCTTCAAATGGTGAAGAAGAAAAGCTGCAGTTCCAAGGAGGAGCGGCGCCCCTAGCGCCCTCTAGTGGCGGCCGCCTCTGCTAGAATATACGTCATTGGTCCAGCTCTTCTTGAAGGCAGGTGTAACGTTACCTGCCCACTTTGAAGTGATTCAATGGACCAGCTCCTCTCTCGACATCAGTTACTTACAAACTAAAGACAAATCAAAAAGCTGCAACGTGAACATAACTTGTAACTTAACACATTATAGAAATGTAGTGTCGTAGAAAGTACAGATACTTCATGTGAAATGTAGTGGAGTAAAAGTAAAAGTACCCACATTTAGTTCTACTTAAGTAAAGTACAGATACTGTACATGAAAAATGTACTTAAGTACAGTAACAAAGTATTTGTACTTAGTTACATCCCACCACTGGACTCTGATGGCTACATTTATTTCAATTTGCTTATAAAAATTATCAAGCATTAATAATTTTATATACTAAATGTCACTGGTGGTGTTTTACTATTTCTTAACACTGTATTGATCTGGAGAATGAAAACAAAGCCTCTTGCAAGTAGAAATGTAGAAAAGTTTTAATCTCACTTCCTTTTTCTTCTTCTTCTTCTTCATGTTTTTCATACTTAGGCTGTGTCTCAATTCAAGGGCTGCATCCTCATGAGTGCGCATTTGTCGGCCGCATACGTCATTGCCCCGCGCGGAGGACTGTCCCAATTCGAAGACTCCTCCTCATGCGGCCGAGGAATGCGGCCTACTTCCTGCCGAAATCGAAGGATGCATTCGTGAATCCTTCCAGACGGAGGCTATCCCAGAATTCATAGCGCCAGCAGAGATTTCGCGGGGGGGGGGACTTTCTGCGTGCAGTGTCGGGGCTGCTGCGTGTTGTTGAGTCATCAGCTCGTTTTAACAACAACCTCAGCGCGAATATTCATTCAACCTTTATTTAGTCATCTCAAACAACCTCAGCTCGAATATATCTCATTAAAATTTAACTACAGAAACGACAAAAAAAAATGTGTTAGCTGAATATACAGTATATTAGTGCTTCTGAGTTTACTGTTTTTGAAGAACTGATTACAAATCAGATTATTTTACACGTGCTTAGCAAGGATTTTCTGAGGGGCAATCTTTTAAAACCCAGAGTGGACCTACGAAATGCAACTTGTTCAGTAGCACAGTTGGTAAATCAACCTGCGATTGGTGCAGAGATACTTTTCTCGAAGCTGGTTCGAATCTCACTCGGTGCGGTTAAAACTTATTTTACTTTTGTCTTTTATTGGATAAAATAAAAAGGAGTTTCACAAACTCCTTCCTTTTAATCTCAGTCCTCGTTTTTTTATCCAATAAAAGACAAACGTAAAATAAGTTTTAACCGCACCGAGTGAGATTCGAACCAGCTTCGAGAAAAGTATCTCTGCACCAATCGCAGGTTGATTTACTAACTGAGCTACTGGACAAGTTGCATTTTGTAGGTCCACTCTGGCTTTTAACAGATCGCCCCTTATAAGCTGATTTGTAATCAGTTCTTAATAAACAGTAAACTCAGAAACACTAATATATATACATGTATTCAGCTAACTAATATATTTTGGCGGCGTCCCTTCTCTTTCCACACACACAAAGCGCGCACACAAGAACTTCCCACCCACTTCAAGAGAACGCCCCACCCACTTCAATGCCGGCAAACCTGAAGGCTAGACCGTCCCATTTCAGCAGTTTCGCTCAGCCCACCCGGTCTTGTGAGTGCGTGGCCTACTCGGCCCAGCTAGGCTGGGTCCTCATGAGGACGCAGCCCCTGAATTGAGACACAGCCTTAGAGTGGAACAAGCATCCAAGACCATGTTGGTGCCATCAACTTCACTATGCAGCCTACTTGCTGTTGGGACAGAGGAGGAGCACCATCCACAAGTTCTTCATTGTTCTGGACAAGCAGGTCATACCCTATTAACATTGAAACATTTAAGGTACATTTATATGGTGAAATGCTAAGGTGCATTAGGACCTTTAAAATTAGGTATATTTAAGAGAACTGGTACTCAAAAAAAGAGCTTGTTTCTATTTATATTATGAACTTGTATTACTATAATTTATATATAATTTATTTATATATTTTTTAGTTTTTTCTTTGTTGTTTTAGTGAGTCAAATTGGTTCATCTCATCCTGAGCATTTAATCGTTCTGTTGACCTTGTATTAATCTGCATTTGATGTTTATTTAAAAACTGTTTGAATGTGGACTTTTTTTTTTTAATTTTTGAGAAACAGCCCCACCCCTGGTGGACATTCCAGGAGCCACCACTGCCCCCACCTTTGATTTTTCCTCTTTGGCCCCATATGAAAAATTGATTGTGACAAATCTAGGAGTGTAAATGGACCCTTGCCTGAAATTTGACTGCCATATTAAAGAGGAATTAAATGCAAATTTAACTTTTTTTTAGCTGATAAACTCCCTAGAATGTGTTTAAAAGGTTTCATAGCACTATGTCTGTGTTAATTTTCATATAATTGTTCGTATTTGTTTAAATCGGCAATATTTGGTCTAAAAATGTGTTTACGGTAGCCCTATGGGTTGAACAGAGGTTATTGCACGTTAATTTTCTTGTTGGTCTAGGATTCGCAAAGTGACGTGTTTTCGCAAGCTTTCGTCACAAACTTGGTACAAGCAGAGCCAATCCCCTGCGGAGATGAGAGGGTCCTCACTGCAGTTCATACCTTATATGGAAGTGGTACATTTCCCTCCTGAAAAGCTCTGCAACAAAGCATATTATACTCTGATGCATGCTCAATAATCCAGGTAGAAAAATCTAAAGAAGCTAAGTCTGGTCCTCTGGACATTCAAAACATAAAACAAAACAAAGCAACAACAAAAAAATGTAGAAACGTTTCGTCTTTCGTCCGAAAGACTTCCTCAGTCTGAGTTGCTGTATTCAGCTCAGTCTTATAAATAGCACCCTCTCACAGTGTTGCACAACCAGTTGGCTGATGACAGCCTGAAACCAGTTGCTCACATGATCAAGGAGGGCCATCAGCCTAACAATGGATCATTAGCACCCTGATGGTTGTTTGCTATTCACAGAGGGCTGAGTGATACTAGCAATCACAGCATTGTAAGAGGGAGACAGTTGAACCCGGAGGCCTCCACCCCTGTTTAATGATGGACGGTTTCTTTTCACAAAGATGGCCTCCTTTACTCCTCTCTCAAACCATCGTTCCTCTCTATCAAGGATGTGAACATCTTCATCCTTGAAAGAGTGACCGCTGGCCTGGAGATGAGTGTAGACCGCAGAGTCCTGACCTGATGATGTTGATCTTCTGTGCTGGGCCATCCTTTTGGCCAGTGGCTGTTTAGTTTCACAGATAAGATTGTAAGATGTAAGACTGATCACAGCCTTCCTGACACTGAACAGCATACACAATATTACTCTGTTTGTGCGGGGGGACTGGATCTTTGGGATGAACCAGTCTTTGCCGTAGTCTAATACGTAATGTATTTTGGGGTTTAAAAGCCACTGGGACGTTGTGTTTAGAGAATTGTGTAACACTGTGAGAGGGTGCTATTTATAAGACTGAGCTGAATACAGCAACTCAGACTGAGGAAGTCTTTCGGACGAAAGACGAAACGTTTCTACATTTTTTTTTGCTTTGTTTTGTTTTATTTTTTGAATGTCCAGAGGACCAGACTTAGCTTTTTTAGATTTTTCTACCTGGATTATTGAGCATGCATCAGAGTAACACCATTACACTTGATTAACATGATTTCACTTTCTTGCAATTTGATACGTCTGCACATTTAAATTGTAACATGAGACATAAATACAGGATGTCATTATACTTAGTCTGTGGCTCTTTAGCTTAAATATAGTTACCAGATAGATTGAGAGGGATAGGGAGAGGTTGGAGAGGTTAAGAGAGGAAGTTATTTATCTTGAGTTTAACCAGAAATGACACTCCTCCGTACGAGAACCAGCTCAACTTCACAGCACGATCCAAGAAACATCCGCAACTCTGTACCTGTTGACGTTCAGTCTCGGTTGGTAGTTGCAAGAGCAGTCTGAGCCTCACAGGTTCTGGGCCTATGAAGTCTGGTGTACCTCGGTGTGTTCATTGATTCACGTGTCGTGACACCTGCCTTCTTTGTCAAAGATAGTAGCAGCTTCTGGGTTAGTTTCAAAATAAAGCTTTCCTCAAGAAAGTCATAGAGAGCTTTTGCTCGGTGAACTGGATGGAGACGTCCATCAGTTCCACTGATAAGTTGGTCTTTTTCTCTTGACCAAACTTAAATCAGTTGACAAGGCAGAGAGCTTCCAGGTCTCTGTCCATTCAAACTCTGAAGCGTTCACTGAAGCAAACGCTTTTACTCAAAAATGTTGAGATTAGAACACAGTTTCCTCATTGGTCCGTACGGGCCAAGAGGAGTGTGAAAACGTGAAGTGAAAACTCAAGGTTGACAGCAAGTCTGCTTAGATAACAAAGAGGAATGTTTTGGAAAAGTGTCTGAAAGAGAGGAGACATTTTAGCTGAACTCAACAAAAACAACTTCTGAGCAAGTCAATTTGACACATTATTCAACTTTGTCATAGATCTTTTGAGTAGACACTTTCATTTGGTCAAGTAACACAGTAAGGCTTCACATTAAAGAATAACATAGCATATTAGTACATCATGAGAATGACAAAATGTTATTCATTTGATTACATTAGAATAAAATTAAAGAAGCCAATAGTCTCTTTTGGTGACCATGTTCTCAGATTACAACTAATGGAATAATTTGTAGTAAATGTCTTGTTTTACTGAGAGGTCAGTAAAGGTCATCACTGAAACAGTTCAAAAATACAAAGGTGTATCAGAGCGGGCACGGTCATGCCCACTACACCTGACTCGCCGGCTACAGACTCCTCGCCTGACTTGCCGGCTGCAGACTCCTCGCCTGACTCTTCAGCTGCAGACTCTTCGCCCGTCCCGCCGGCTGTAGAACACGACTCATTGGCTGCAGACTCATCTGTGGCTGCAGACTCTTCACCCGACTCGCGGGCTGCAGACTCCTCGCCGGACTCGCCGGCTGCAGACACCTCGCCCGACACACCGGCTACAGACTCCTTGCTTGACTCACCGGTTGCAGACTCCTCGCCCTACCATCCGGCTGCAGAACACGACTCATCGGCTGAAGACTCATCGGCGGCGGCAGACACTTCGCCCGACCTGTCGGCTGCAGAACACGACTCATCGGTTGCAGACTCATCGGCGACTGTAGACTCTTCGCCTGACTCGCCGACTGCAGACTCCTCATCTGACTCGCCGGCTGCAGACTCCTCACCCGACTCGCCAGCTGCAGACTCTTCGCCCGACCCGCCGGCTGTAGAATACGACTCATCGGCTGCAGACTCATCTGCGGCTGCAGACTCTTCGCCCGACTCGCGGGCTGCAGACTCTTCGCCTGACTCGCCGGGTGCAGACACCTCGCCCGACTCACCGGCTGCAGACTCCTTGCTTGACTCGCCGGTTGCAGACTCCTCGCCCTACCCGCCGGCTGCAGAACATTACTCATCGGCTGCAGACTCATCGGCGGCGGCGGACACTTCGCCCGACCTGTCGGCTGCAGAACACGACTCATCGGTTGCAGACTCATCGGCTGCAGACTCGACGGCTGCAGACTCATCTGCTAACTCGACGGCTACAGACTCATCAGCGGACTCAGCGGTTTCAGACTCATCAGCTGACTCAATGGCTATAGACTCATCGGCTGACTTGATGGCTACAGACTCATCGGCTCACTCGACGACTGCAGACTCATCGGCTGACTTGACGGCTGCAGACTCCTTGCCCAAAGACACTTTGTCTACAGACTCCTCACCTGAAGACACTTCGCCTGCAGACTCCTCGCCCGAAGACACTTTGCCTGCAGACTCCTCGCCCGAAGACACGTTGCCTGCAGACTCCTCACCCGAAGACACTTCGCCTGCAGACTCCTCGCCCGAAGACACTTCGCCTGCAGATTCTCCATCCGACGACTCATCGGCTGCCTAATCTCTGCTAGACGACTCATTGGTTACCGACTCTCTGCCTAACCTCACAGCAGCAGGACCCCGGTCTGACACTGCCCATGTCCCGTCTGACCCAGCAGCTACCAGCACCACCATCATTGGTCCCATTCCACCCTTACCCGAAATCTGGTCCCGCTCTGGACGGTCCCCGGGCCGTCCACCTGAACTCTGGCCTTGCTCTGGATGGTCCCAAGCCATCTGCCTGAACTCTGGCCTTGTTCTGGACGGTCCTCGGGCCGTCCACCTGAACTCTGGACGGTCCTCGGGCCGTCCACCTGAACTCTGGCCTTGCTCTGGACAGTCTCCTGGCTGCCCCTTGCTCTGAACATTGCCCAGGGCCGTTGATAGAAAATTCTTGTTTTGGTTTCTCTTGCTCCCAGGTCTAGTCCTACCCATTTTTGTTTCAATTTTTCCTGCTCTCCATCCTTGAGTTTTCCCCGTCCTCCCATCCATTCTGTGTTTTTTGTGTTGTGGTCCTAGGGGACGTCAGGAGCCGTCCCTTGAGAGGGGGTTATGTCACAGTCAGTCCCCTAGTTGTCTGATGTTTGTTTTCCCCTTTTCTTCTTTATTGTGTTTGTTTCATTCTGCTCTTTATACTTTTGTTATCTGCTCTTTGTGTGATTTCTGCTCCTGTGTATCATTCTGTTTTCTGTCACTTTCCACTCACTCCTCAGTCTGCCTCTCTTGTCTTCAGTCTTAATCATTCACATTTGTCTCATCAGCTACCTGCCCAGGTGCTCTCATTACTCAATCTCTGTCTTAAAAAAAGCCAGTCTCTCATCCATTCCTCGTCTGGTCATTGTTCTGTTAACACAGACATCTCAGTCCTTCTCTGTTCCTGTTCCTGTGATTTGTCTGAATCTGAACCCGTCCTGTTTTGCCTGCCTGTTTCGGTTTGTAAGTTTTTGCTGCCTTGTCAGCCTTTTTGTTTTGTTGTTTAACTCCTGCCTTCGCTCGCCTGCCTGCACATGGGTCGTAAACACAAGGATTGTGATACCGAGAATTTGCAAAACTTCATCGTAATTAATGACCAACAGCTATCAACTGTAGAAAATTAAGGATTTCTTACGATGAAATTTAGCAACTTCTCGTTAAACATTCAAGCTCCGGGGCTTCAGCAGACGCCATTCTCGCTGAACCGAACAACAGGCATCCTGACCCAGCCAGCGGCGTCCAGTCCGACCCTGTCTCGTGGAGGGACAGGCTGAGTGCAGCTGACCGAAATCAGAGCGCCCACCCCGGATTGAACAAGAAAAACACACCGCTGAAGCCACGGAGCTCAAATGTTTACCGCGAACTTGCTAAACTTCATCGTAATTAATGACCAACTGCCATCAGCTGTAGAAAATGAAGGATTTCTTAATATCCACTTTAAAGCTATGAATAAAAAAACATGTTTTGTGTTAGCAGAATTTAATTGTAACTTTGAAACTTACGACATTAATAAAACTTACTGTATTTTCTGGTCTATAAGTTGCACCTTTTTGCCTAATTTGCATGCCCTGCGACTAATAGAGAGGTGAGACGTGTTTATGGATTTTTCGCCATATTTTTAGACCAATTTTTGGCTCAGATATGACCATTTTTCATTTTGGCAAAAAATGGTGCAGTACCACTTTCGGCCGCAAGGGTACACCAACCATTCCCACCTCATGTGTCCGAAGGCAGCCTCCTCTGGTCGGACTGACTATGTTACAGCCCGGCCTCCTGCTCTGGAGCTCTGACACTTCCAGAGAGTCCACCGACCATTTCCAGCTCATGTGTACGAAGGCAGCCTCCTCTGGTTGGACACACTCTGTCGCTGCCCGGCCTCCTGCTCTGGAGGTAAGTTAGCTGTGTTTGTTAGCAAAAACGGTTACTATTTATCTAAATAACTCATGAACTACCGGACAGATTTTCTTTAAACTTACAGAAAGTAATTACTGTGTAGTCATTTAAAAACTGTTAGCTGTTGGAATTGTTTGAGATAAAATTCAATCTTTTAGCTTCGTAAATATGCAGTTGTTGGCTCTTTGTTTTTCCGAAGACAATTTGTCTAAATAACTCATGAACTACAGGACAGATTTTTATCAAACTTACAGAAAGTAATCAGAACATGGACATTTACAAACTGTTACCTGTATGAGAAATTTAAGATAAAATTCGATTTATTTATAATTTATTTTCATAGCGCACGCAACGGTTTGGAAGACGTAAAAGCGAAACAATTTAAATCCAGCTGATTTGACCATTTTGTGAATTTATTAAGGAACGGTTAAGCTCAGGAACCCTTGTGCTATAATGTCAGCTAAGAAATATATTTCATTAAGCATTTATTTAGCTAAATTTTTAAGAAATAAAGCCGTCCACCCGCGCACGTGCACATTGCAAAATATTTTTTTTAATCCAGTTGATTTGACCATTTCGTGAATTTATTAAGGAACGGTTAAGCTCAGGAACCCTTGTGCTATAATGTCAGCTAAGAAATATATATTTTTAAGCATTTATTTAGCTAAATTTTAAAGACATAAAGCCGTCCATCCACGCACGTGCACGTGGCGAAATTACTTTTTAAAATCCAGCTGATTTGACATTTGCGTTCATTTATTAAGGAAAAGTTCAGCTAAGACACATCTTTGCTATAATTTTCAGCAAACAAATAATTGTTTTTACCGTGTTAATCTTGTAAAGTCATTCTGTGCGCGTTCGCTCCTGTGGCCACCATTTTCAGCAGGGCAAATGACGCGCTGACACGTCGCGAAGCGGTGACGCATAATAGATGCGACTTAACTGAAGGTGTGACATGTTTATGGATATTTCCAATTTATTGCCAATAATTGTACAAAGCGACTTATAGAAAGGTGAGACTTGTGTCTGGGGGCGTGACTAGTGGCCCATGGGAGGGGGCAGGTTGACCCAGCCTGGGTGTCTAGTGTGTTATGTGTTCTGAGAGTTGTTAGTATTAAGGGTGGGTGTAGTATTTCTTCTGGGGTGGGGACTGGGCAGATGTCCTTGATGATGGTCTGGGACTATGCGTGGCCGGTTGGCTGGCCCTTTTCTACGATGGGGGCATGATTCCTGACTCTGTCGGCAGGCGGGCGCTCTTGGCCTGTCGTCCATGTAGGATTGTGTGTCCTCTTGGGCGACGGGCTGACTGTGATTCGTAGGGGTCTTGGTGGCCCTGGTGGGTGTGGGCTGTTGGTCCTACTGCTGGCAGCCCTCGTGGCCCTGTCCCTCTCTGGTCTGGAGTTCAATGGGCCTGGTGGTCTGAGAGGTGTTTTGGCCTCACTCCTTGGGTGGACCTTGGCGAACTGGGAGGTATCTTGGGTCAGCGGGGGAGCTGACTCCCTGTGGGAGCATTTGTTCCTGCAGTTATTTCCTCCCCATCCCTCACCGTGCACCTCCGCCCTCTTCATTTCAAATTTCATACATGTAGGGATTTTGAAGCTCGGTGTGCTGCAACATTTTTACATCTCTGTTGTTCAGAACCACCTGGGACTCAATTTTATTATACACCTTAGACATTCACTCATAAACATCCTCATACCATTCACATATAGGAACTTGGGGTGGGCACTATAATTATGGGTGGCGGGATGATACTACTCTCGCCTCCTGTACATGTGCTCACTTCCAATGATACATTTAGACAGTAAGGGCCTGGGTTAGAGTTGGAGTGGAGGGGAAACTGGCATTATGCCAGCCTTTGCTCCTTCTTCTTTCCTTTTTTTTTTAAATTACACTTTACAACAACACGTATCAACAGCACATTTGGGGGCGGGGTATGTGTGTCCGGGTCTATATATATTTTTTTATTTTATTTTTTTGTACCCTCTGGTTCCCTGACGGCAATTCTAGGGGTGGGGTCCGTTAAGGTGGCAGGCCGTCAGGTGTTGGGAGGGTTTGGGGCCTGGGGGCTTGCCGTGGGTTGGACTGGCACTGCGCCCTCCCTGGGGCTGCTTGGGCTCGGGTGTCCTGTCCTGTCGGCTGGGTATGGGTTGGGCCGGATCTTGGATGTCGGTTCCTCTCCACCCCTGAATGAATGGGCATATGTCCTGGGTTTGGGTGTGGGTTGCCCCAAATATGGGGCAGATACATGTCTCGGACCTGGGGGGTATAGAGTACGTATCGGGATTATTAATGGATTGTGTTGTTATTGTATGTCTTTGAGTGAATGAGGGTGGGTCTGTTTGATTGTGTCTGTGTATGAATGTCTATTTGTCAGGCCGGGACTTAGACTGCCCCCTCTTTGATACAGCTGAGGCTACTTGGTGTTGCGCTCCTACCACATGGCCCCCTGGTGGGGTGTGCCTTTGCTTGCCGGCGGGCTTGGGGCCCTCTATGTTGGGGGTTGGGTGCTTGGGCGTGTGTCGGCTTGGCCTGGTGGCTGCCTGGTGGCTGCCTGGTGGGGCTCGGGTCCTCTGGTCCTGTTGGGCCGGGGCCTGAGGGGTGTGCATCCTCGGTGTCTGTGCCTAGGTGCCTAGTTCTGGGGCTACATCGGTGCAACGGGTTCCGGCGGGGGCCTGTGAGTATGTCGCTGTTGGCCCCGGGGGGTCATTGTGTGTGGTCGCTGGTGGGGCTCTTCCGGTTCTCCCCTATGGTCGGATCTGGGGGGTGGGCGTGTGGTTCATCCTGTCTGGGTGGTCCTGCGGGCTCTGTGCTCGGGTCCCTCTTGGGGTCTTGGGCTCTGGTCCCCCCTTTGTCTGCCTCGGGTCTTGGGGGTCTGGTCTCTGATGCTTTGCGGTCACTATTGAATGTTCTATTAGAGAAGCCTTATACACTATGCATACTCATAACCACACACAAAAAAGATGCAGGGATGCACATGCAAGTATCGTATGTCGATATGCAGATGTGCATGTGACTGCATATGCATGTATATGTATGTATATATATATATATGTAGGTACAGGTGGTCCCCGACTTACGAGCAAGTTCCGTTCCTCCGAGTAGCTCGTAAGGCGAAATCTCGTACGTCGGAACATGAAACACGTGTTCTCGTAAGTCCGGATTTTCGCTCGTAAGTTGGAACATTTATGCTAGCGCCACTACGAACAATCGTTTTTCATCAAAAACATTCATACTACTTCATAAACATGCTCAGAAACGTGTTTCCAAATGGTTAGCTAACACACTTTCATCTAAAAACACAAAAAAGTGCTGTATTTTTTACAAATTTACTGCTTGTTCGCCAGCTCGTAAGTCCGGAACCTCGTATGTAAGAGCGCTCGTAAGACGGGGAATACCTGTGTAGTGATACAACCTTGAGTTTTGAAACACGTCTCTGATCGCTCTCAGTAATTAACTTTTTGGGAGTTATTCCTGAAGGGACAATAATACTTTTATTACTTTTAATTTGAATCAAACATCATAAATTAAGTCATCCAGAGACTTCTTTTAATTTGTGTTAATTCAAATGTCATCAATGAATAACTTGTGTTATTTGTACAAGCATTAGTGCATTTAATGTTTGATAGTCAAAGACTGGTTAATTCAAACTGTTTAATTCAAGTTGGAAATCCAATGTTATTTCAAAATGATGGGTACTTCTTCATATGATGAATCAAATGGTGAAAGTGAATTAATAGGTCAGACTGAACTTCTCAGTTTGTTAGAAGTTAGAACACAGTTTTAATCAGTTGTTTTATGAAGCTGGCTCCAGTCAATCTGTTTCTCTCTCTTCATTCTAAACAACTTCTTCTCTGTTCTAAAAACTGATATCCGAGTGACCTTCATTCCACTGGTTTGTTTGGACCAATGGGGAGAGAACAAGTCACTGATCTCGGATCCTTGCTCTTAAAGTTCTAAGCTGTTGCTGGAACTGACGAAGTCTGCTGGAGTAAGCCTCAAACTATGGTCTTCTCCAAAGAACTGATGATCGTCTAGTCACACGCTAAGGACACGTCATTCAGTTAAAAGATTTATAACATGCCTGTTATAAATCTATTTCAAGCCGTGAAAAGCTTCACTTTATTGACATTCTTTTAAGGAACGTCTTATCTTGAAAACAACACCAGGAGCTGCCGTTACTTTCGGTTCGAGTCAAGGCGCACGTCTGGAGATGCTGAAAACGGTAAACAAACTGGCCAGTTGGACCAACTGGGGACTGATGTCTTCACGAGGTAACAAGTCGTCAAACGATTTGCCAAGTGTACCAATGTGTAGTCGAGTTCGGCCGGAGAGCTGCCATGCTTCTGGTTAAAATACATCAAGATAGTACCTCTCCTCATCCTTCATTTTCTTCCTCCTCCATTTTCTCTTCACTGAAACTTTCTTACTTTAAGTAACTAAACTTTAAGTTATTGTGCCAGCAGAGATATAAGTTATTAACACCCATAACTTGTGTTCTGTTGTTCCTATGACGTTACGGACGCGTATACTCATGCTGAAGTTAATTATAGGAAAAATGATCAACCAATCATGTGTAAATATGTTAACTTGTAATTTATGATTTGTTATTAAATGATTCTACCTTTGGTAGGTCAAACATAATAACGTTTCCTGTGAATTACATCTGGTCAAGGTATAGAATTATTGGTATTAAGCTGAAAAAGAGAGAACTCGTGAATATTGATGATAAGTTTGTCAGGTGAAAACCTGATCGATCAATCTATCATCTGGAATATTGTACGGTCAGCAAAACTGACCGCTGCGATATCCCTACACCTGTATAGGTATATATACTTATAGAAATCTACTGCAAAACCATGAATATTCTAAGTCTATTATACAAATGTATTTTGTTGTGTTCTGTCATGTTCTTTGCAGGTTTACAGAGAAAAATATATATTAAATCAATTGCCTTTGGCGTTCATCATCCTCCTCCGACATGTTCTGTGTCAGGGGTGCATATCTGGTTAGTAATTTATTATATTCGGAAACAGCAACAAAAACAAAGCGTGCGGTGCGTCCATCTTGTTTTTCCAATGGGAGAACCGGAACGTGTTTTCAAGTGGTAGCTTGGGAAATGACGCAGCATCCGTATAGCAAGCAAGCAACCATCTGATTGCTAATGATCCATTGTTGGGCTGATGGTCCTTCTTGATCATGTGAGTAGCTAGTTTTTGCTGTCAGCAGCAAACTGGTTGATCCACTGTGAGAAGGTGCTATTTATAAGACTGAGCTGAACACAGCTCTTCAGACTGAAGGAGTCTTTCACACGAAAGACAAAACATTTCTACAATTTTTTTTGTTTTGTTTTGTTTTGTTTTTTGAATGTCCAGAGGACCAGACTTAACTTTTTTAGATTTTTCTACCTGGATTATTGAACATGCATCAGGATAACGAGGACACATGTTTCTTTTGTCTTCTTTCTTGTGGCTCAAAACAGCACAGGCTCTGTCCTGCATCTGTGTGGTGGATAATAATAATAATAATAATAATTAATTCAATTTATAACGCACTTTTCATTACTGAAAATCTCAAAGTGCTACACATATATTGAATGCTACACACATTCATAAACCGGTGGCGGCAGACTACCATGCAAGGTGCTTTCCAGTCCTACCGGGAGCAACTCAGGGTTAAGTGTCTTGCCCAAGGACACAACGACACATGGTGCGGGTCCCGGGAGTCGAACCGCCAACTTTCCGATCGGGAGACGACTGCCATTACCACTACACCACGGCCGCCCGTGATTAGCCCTAGAAGACAGTTTATCATACTTCCTGAGGGCGTTTTACAGTAAGGTTCCCTCTCAGCGCTCACTGCTCCCCAGCTCTCCACACTTAGTGTCCTACTTGAATCAAAAACAGCTAAATCTTTGTTAACAGGCAAACTATGAACTCACGGAGAGTTAATCAGAGTCAGTGCAAGACCAATCATTTGCATGTGAATTGACTGAGGCTGTATACCAGCCCTTTTTATGTCATTCACTCCACACAGTGCCTCAGGCTTCTGTCCTTTGAGTTATCACACGGCCATGCATGGATGTTATGATGAAATATGTGCACCTGGACATGTTGGACGTGTACTATTAGTACATATAAAATAATCCAGAATAAACTGGAATATTTTGATCATGATGCCAGGCATGAGACTGTCATTGTGTTTTGTGTTAAAATGATCAAACTATAACTGCAGAAAATTAAGGAGTTTTTTCTTGTTTGTTGTTATCTGATTTTTTATTTTATTACCCACTACATAAAGGTGAATGTGGGCAAGAAGGTTTTTAATGTAAGTGTGTTCATTTGTCTGTAAGCAAACTATCTCATGGACCACTGGACAGATTTTATTGAACATTTCAGGAAACTACAATTTTATGTACATCTACGACCAAATAACTTTTCGAGACGAATCCAACAAAGTTCAGTCAGGTCCTTTGGATGGATTCTTTTGTTGAAACATTTAATCTTTCATCAAAATGACTTATTCAGTCCGAGGAGCCACAACAAACTCAGACTTAGGGGCCGTTTACATGGCGCATATTTTGAGTGACACCGCACCTTTCTCTCTGCGGTTCTGCCAATCGTTTACACAACACCACTGGCCCTCCTCTTTGAATCAGAAGGTTTCTGAATCCAAACCCGGGAGGAAGCAGGTCAGCAGGTGAGGATTAAAAGGAAACCGCACGCCACAACAACCCCCAGCCACAGCCGGCAACGTCAGCAGAGCAACGCTGCAGAAACGCACGACCGGTGTAACACCCCCGCAAAAAAAAACCACGATCCTAGTCACTGATTTGAAAAACTGGCACTTACAATCTCAGACGAGCAGATCAAGAGCACCAGCAAAATAAAGCAGCCGACTGGAGCAGCAATGAGGGAAACAAAGGCACACGCACCCCATAGCAGCCTACCCAGCTATAAAGGCGTCTGCCCTGCCCACTAATCAACTTTGCGCATCTAGCTGCACCTGACGCGCATAGTGGAAGAGAGGGGTAAGTGGAACACCATCTCACCACACAAGGATCTGCCCTCGAAGATATCCAAAATATGCTCCGGTCACTTTTTGTCCGGTAAACCAAAAATCTATGTGAATAATTTTGCTAAACAATGTGTGTTTGAACAGTTTTTTCATGATCTAGCATCTCTGTTACTGTCGTTAGCTTAGCAACGCTATGCTACATGCTAACCTCCACACCGTAAAACTCACGGCCACAAAGTTCTGGTTCTGGTCCCGCTCCCATGTTTAGCCTGGAATGTTTGTTGTTAGGAGGTTGCATGTTGCTATTTTATTTTGAACCTTTATTTATCCAATGAGATCTGGCTTCCCAAATCCATCCATCCATCCATCCATCCATCCATCTTCTTCCGCTTATCCGGGGTCGGGTCGCGGGGGTAGCAGCCTAAGTAGGGAGGCCCAGACTTCCCTCTCCCCAGCCACTTGGAGCAGTTCCTCCGGGGGAATCCCAAGGCGTTCCCAGGCCAGCCGAGAAACATAGTCCCTCCAGCGCGTCCTGGGTCTTCCTCTGGGTCTCCTCCCGGTGGGACGTGCCCGGAACACCTCACCAGGGAGGCGTCCAGGAGGCATCCTAACCAGATGCCCGAGCCACCTCAACTGGCTCCTCTCGATGTGGAGAAGCAGCGGCTCTACTCCGAGTCCCTCCCGGATGACTGAGCTTCTCACCCTATCTCTAAGGGAGAGTCCAGCCACCCTGCGGAGAAAACTCATTTCAGCCGCTTGTATCCGAGATCTTGTTCTTTCGGTCATAACCCAAAGCTCATGACCATAGATGAGGGTGGGAACGTAGATCGATCGGTAAATTGAGAGCTTTGCCTTTTGACTCAGCTCTCTCTTCACCACGACAGACCGGTACAGCGCCCGCTTCACTGCGGACGCTGCACCTATCCGCCTATCGATCTCACGCTCCAGTTTTCCCTCATTCGTGAACAAGATCCCGAGATACTTAAACTCCTCCACTTGGGGCAGGACCTCCTCCAAATACAGGCAAAAAAAAAAAAAAAAGGCCAGATCAGGGATGAAGAAGGGGAATTTAATAAATTTGTGTCGCATACAAAACAGTCCGATACTGGGCAGTTTATTGTGCGACAACGCGTTTGCGTTCGCTGTCGTAAAATTTGAGCTTTGCACGTACATGCCTTGTGGGAGTACGCTTGTGCCTCTGCGTATAGACGGCGTTGAGCGGCGTACGGCCGTAGGCAGAGCTATACTGGGGGCTTAAGTGAAACTTTACAGGTTCTGTTGTGCTAACAGAGCTTACATGAGTGTAGAGTTGATTTTGTATTTTTGTGTTATTCAAAGTCTCGTCTCGGCCTTCGAAGGTCTTTGGCTAAACCTCTGCGGACTTTGGCGGAGTACGACTGCACATGCTGTCGGCCATAGTAGGCTGGTGAGCCGTGAAGCTGCAAGCTGGACCTCATCTCGATCATGGAGGACTGCAGAAGTTCAGTCACCATGACGTTGGCAAAAGGTGGGTCACCTGAACACAACAGGATTAAACATGTTAACAGAAGATTTAAAGCTGTTGCACAACTAAAATGCTCTGGCTGTTTAAATTCAGCCTAATTATATAATTTCTTGATTGAATCACTTTTTCATTAAGTCTTACAGCGCGCATCATTTCTCAGTATTTTTAACCCTCCTGCTGCCTTTCGGTCAAAATGAGTCTTGAGACTTCAGTTTTAACACTGAGGCTCATGGGGCATTTTTATGGGGTGTCGTTTGTAACAGTCAAAAATTAACAGCAATATTTTGGTTTATTTAGGCTTTCATAATTTTTTTTTTTCAATGTCAAATTTTCACTGATTTTCATACATTTATAAATGTCATAGTTCCAAACTAAATATTTATTAATTTAAAAGCTAAATATTTAGTTTACCAACTAAATGTCTATGTTCAAGCTAAGTGTTTAATTTACAAACTACTGTAAATATTTAACTTGCAAATTAAATACTTAGTGAACTAAATATTTAGGTGTAAAATATTTAGGTGTAAATTAATTATTCAAATTCAAAACTAAATATTTAATTTCCAAACTATTTAATTTGCTAATTAAATATTTAGCTCTGACCAAAATATTTATTTTCCAAGCTAAACATTTAATTTCCAAGCTAAATATTTAATTTGCTAACTAAATATTTAGCTCTGACCAAAATATTTATTTTCCAAGCTAAAGATTTAATTTCCAAAATATATATTTAATTTGCTAACTAAATATTTAGGTTGGATCTAAATATTTAACGTGCAATTTAAATATTTAGGTCAGAGCTAAATATTTAGTTTAGGAATTAAATGTTTGGCTTAAAAATTAAGTGTTTATTTTTGAAAATACTGTACATATTTAGCTTGAAAATTAAACATTTTATTTACACCTAAATATTTAGTTCACTAACTAAACATTTAACTTGCATGTTAAATAAACATTTAGTTTGAACATAAATTTAGTTTGTAAACTGCTAACTAAATATTTAACTTGCAAATTAAGTATTTTGTTTGTAATTAAATATTTAGTCAAAGTCAAAGTCAACTTTATTGTCAGATCTGCAATATGTACTGTACAGGACATACACAGGACCGAAATTGCGTTTCTCTCAGTCCCTCGGTGCAACAGTAAACATCTAAACATTGAAACACTGAAACGTTGGTTACGTACTGTAACCTTAGATTCTATGAGTGTAAGCTGAGCCCTTTAAACATTAAAACACTGAAACATATAATAATAGACATAAGCATAAAATAGTAAAACTAACACTGTCCTGAGTTTTTGCATAGTGGTATAAGAGTATGAAAATTTACACCAACTCTAAAACTAAAACTAAAACATTAAACATTTAATGAACATAATACTGTCCTGAGTTTTTGCATACTAGTATAAAAAAAGAGTATAAAAAGTATAACTAAAAATAAACTAAAGGTTTCTAGCATTGACATTTGCAAAGTGGCAAAGCAGCGTATGAGTTAATTTGCACAGTATATGTATGAGGTAGTAGTTGATGTTGTTATAGCGGCAAAAAGTGGCATTTGCAGTAAGGCACATTTAGCTTGTAAATTTAATATTTAGTTTGGAACTATGACATTTATAAATGTATGAATAACATGGTGAAAATCTGACTTTGAAAAAAAAATGTTTAAAGGTTAAATAAACCAAAATACTGCTGTAATTTTTGAAACTGCAACTTTACAAACCCTAACCCCATACCTTTTAACCCAAGGGCAGCAGGAGGGTTTCAATGAACTGTTTAGCCTCATAAAAATTGTACAAACTTGAGACAGAAACAGATTTAGTATGATTAAAGTACACTAAGAACAAACTGAAGCTTGTAAGACAAATATGATTTTTTTTTTTTTTCCAGAAGCAGTCTGAAACTTTATTTATTTTTCTATCGGTGGTCATACAGCCTGTTTTTCTGTTTTCCCTTCTGAGAAAGACTCTCGTAGCCCCCACATTTCATAAAAACATTTCTGATGAAGCTTCAGTAAAGATGCATCAAGATCAGAGCTGGGCAACACTTTTTTTCCCAAAGGGCAACATCAAGACGTTTAAAGCGATCAAAGGGCCACACAGAGAATAAGAAAAAATGTTTTCTTTGTGACAGATAATCTAGAAGACCTTTTTGTAATTGTGGCATGCTTTATAAAACAAGTCTGTCCAAAATCCTTTAGGAATACTGTACAGTATACAAAGTAAGAAATATTCTGCAAACTGGCTTTTGTGACAATATATTACACATCTTAACCCCCTCAGCGCCTCTCTTTACACATCTTCTGAATCGAAATTTGTTAAGGATCTGGTCAGCTGGTCTCTCAACGCAATTGATACTTTTTTTTCCCTACCAGAAGACATGGTCCAGGAGGACCCACATCTGAGAACATAGAAGATGCATTCACAATTCGATTTATGATAACAAGGTTTCTGCTTTTTGGAATCGGCGGATACCCGGATTATCGGCTATTAAGGAAGACGTCGGCAGTGGTTTTGGCAATAGTAAAGCTGTCAGTCTTTTATGAAGGATTACACCGTGCTTTGAGCTCTCAGACTAATGTGCTTTGCGAGCTGAACGGAAGCTTTACGCGATTTCTGAGAATCGTGGGCCACTTGCAGCTCCTACTCGCCGGCATGAAGGATTCGACCTTGGAGAAGGCTAACAAGCACGGGCCAGGTGGAATGTCCATGGTTCTGGCTGTTTGGATTCACCACTGAGTGTTCCAGCAGAACTGAAGGAAGACTTGTCAGTAATGTCTGCCTGCTCAAAACAACTGTTGTTTATCTGAACTTGGCCTTCCCACTGTTCTTGGACAGGCCAACTTATCTCAAATAGCTCCTGGAGGATACGTACCATACCATACCATTTTATTTGTAAAGCACTTTACACAGGAACAAGTCCACACCAAAGTGCTGGACAAACAAACAAACAACAGGCAACACACACAGTGAAGTACAAAACGAAAGACATAAAAACACGTACGTAAACTAAGAAGCTCAACTCCCCCCACACCCACAAGGACATCTGTGGCCTTATCAGAATTGTGCCGCTGATAGACAATGGACCATCTTTTCAGAACTATGGAACTATGGAACTTTCTGGAGTGTTAATGAATAACTCACTGCATCAGTTGACTTCTATTCATAAATTAGTATGATGTCATTGTATGTTGTGGTTTATGTTTCAAGGTGTCTTTTTGCATCTTTTACACTGTGCCCCGGCCAGGACACGGTGTGAGACATGATTATTTTTTGTTGCTTCCTCCACCCTTGTGTTCTCTTTTCCTTATCTCTGTAAGTTGTTTGTAACAGGTCTCTCTTGTAAATTAGTCCATGAGGCTCAGTGGGAACTAAACTGTACAAATAAAGGTTGAATGAAAAAAAAAGTTATACACGTTAGCGGAATTATGCAAAACAAACTTGTATGTTTGTGTTTCTAAGTCTTTAAAGTTCAGTCTAGTTCTGACACAATGACTTAAAAACATGTTTTAAAAAGTTTTGCGTAAGTTGCTTAATTTACATTTCCTTAAAGATGCAATATGTAATTTCTGGAACACGCTGGAACTTAAGAAATTTTTGAACAGAGACACGTTTCTGGTCCCTCCCCCTCAGAGACATATATGGCTCTGCTCCCTCTTGCTCTCGGTGAAATTCAGCTCTGCTTCCAAATGCTCTGCCTCCACTGCATGTCCTGTCAGCCGTTGCGAAGTTCTGTGTTTATACCATACCATACCATACCATACCAACTTTATTTCTAAAGCACTTTATAAAACCGTAGGACCAAAGTGCTGTACACAAACATAAAATACAGTAAAAAATAAAATACAGTACAAAATTAAAAGGTCAGATAAAAGACTAGCATTTAAAACAGTAAAAAGTTACACACACAAAAACAAATCAAACATCTCGGATCGCGTCAAAAGCCAAAGAGAAGAGATGAGTTTTAAGAAGAGACTTAAAAACTACAATGGACGAGGCTTGTCTTGTTATATGTTAATAAAACGTTCTAAAAAATAAAATAAAAACAGGGAGCGCTGGTCCAGCACACCAGAACACCATGAAATTAGCTGAGCCTCGCGCAGCCACATTGGACATGAGTTTAATTCACTCGTGACAAATTCATTCATTTCCTCGATGTTTCTGTCATGAATCAGTGGAGGAGGAAGCGATCACTTGACTTTTGGCAAATTAACAAAAGAAAAGTCCAGATCAGGGATGAAGAAGGGGCATTTAATACATTTGTGTCACATACAAAACAGTTTTGCATCGCTTTGCAA
>JBBPBX010025412.1:14011-30259 GCA_038048925.1 Garcialebias charrua | reverse complement strand
TAGAGTGAGCAGAGGAACAGTAGGGAGGAAGGGGTGGTATATCTTTAATAGACCACATTCAGCTTAAGTCAGAGAATCACATGGATCTGTTGATCCCTCATGTTGTACAGCAAGCTTCCTTTGTTAGTTGTATGAGATGATTTATGCTAAAAGTGAGAAATGCTCCCCTACAATCAGTTAAAAAGGTCATGCTCATAGTCAAGGAGACCCAAAACAGCTCCTACCACCGATTGAATGGTTTAGGGAGATCCTCAGATAGGATCTTCTGGAGTCAGCTTTGTACTTCCACCCATGGACTGCTGAGATGATACACTTGGCTATCAAGATGAAAGCTAGGTAGTAGCAAGATTTCTGGCAAAGTCTTGTGCCTTCTCCCCTCTCATCTCTTTCAGGGGCTCCTGAGTGGATTGAGCCTTTCTCAATAACTTGTCTCTTTATCTCCAGCCCAACAACAGCTTGCCTTATGGATTCAGGCCCTCCCTCATGTTGCCTGAATCAAACTCCAGTCAAGATCTAGCCACAATCTGACCTTTGCTTATAAGATGAAGGGTGCACAAACTGCATAACTCTATTTCTGGTGGTACAGTTTGATGGTCTCTGAGTTTTCCTGAGAAATGATACATCGCAAACAATGTGTATTAATATTATGCTAAATGCACTTAGCTGTACGCAATACAGTATACAGTACAGGCAAACTGCCATATAAACAGTCTGGACAACATTGCGGCACCGGTTCTACCAGATCCTAAAGAGAGAGGAAGTAGGAGACTCTGAGTCAATAAAGGTCAACAAAGGAAGATCAGCATCCTCCAGCATCATCTAGTGTTCAAAACCTTGCATTAATTTCTCAAGTGAAATTAAATGTTTTGTAGGTTTTTTTTCTCAAAGATTCCAAACAACATGGAAAAAAACAAACAAAAAAACTAAGCAGCCTTAAAATTCAACAGCAACACGCACAACGCAGCAAACACATACAGCAGCAGCTAATTGGGGGATTTAGAGAGTTGAAGTATTTTTAATTGACTGAATCAAAAGGAAATACCAATGCATATCAGCTCTGGATATGTCTGTTCTCCAGGCTAAGCTTCAGCTAATTACTCTGGAAGAAAATATTTGCATGGGACTCGTTAAATGACCCACAAAGGTGCAAAGTGATGTCCAGCTTAGTAAACTATTCATCTGCTGTTTCTAAATACCGTAACAGCACTGCTTAACCATATACAATGCACTGTTTAGTAGCAAATGGGTGCGATATTAACTACAGATAACTAAAACTGGAGTTAATACATGCTTGTTCATGTTACATATATACAGTATACTTATAGTAAATCAAAAAGGCGTTCAATTCAAGATCAACTGGACTTTATTTGTAACAGAAGACGTTTCGCTTCTCATCCGAAAAGCTTTATCAATTCAATGAATCAGACTGTGTGTGCGTGTGGCTTTATAACAGGAGTCACGCACCATCATATGTAAATTGCAAGCTGAGGTAACACATACATGTAAATTGACCGATCACACCTTAACAGTAGGGAGTTCCCTTGAAGTCTCTGACAGCAGACACAACAACTGTATGTAAATTGACAAAAAACACCTCACAGGCCAACAACAGAGGTTTCTCAACAAACTTTGCTAGAGAAGGTTAACGAGGTCTGCTCAGACCGTTACATTGGAGAAACGAAGCAGCCTCTCCACAGACGAATGTCCCAACACAGGAGAGCCACCCCTCTGGACAAAACTCCGCTGTTCACCTCCACCTCACGGACAAGGGTCACTCATTTGAGGATGAAAATGTGCAAATTTTGGACCGAGATCACAGATGGTTTGAGAGAGGTGTGAAGGAAGCTTTGTATGTTAAGAGAGAAAAACCTTCTCTTAACAGAGGAGGAGGTCTGAGATTTCAACTTTCCAAGACTTACAACTCAGTTTTGGGGCTGATTCACAAACGTTTTACATCGGATGGGAGCAGAGGTGTCTTGTCTGTGAATTAGACTAGCAAAGTTTGTTGAGAAACCTCTGTTGTTGGCCTGTGAGGTGTTTTTTGTCAATTTACATACAGTTGTTGTGTCTGCTGTCAGAGACTTCAAGGGAACTCCCTACTGTTAAGGTGTGATCGGTCAATTTACATGTATGTGTTACCTCAGCTTGCAATTTACATATGATGGTGCGTGACTCCTGTTATAAAGCCACACGCACACACAGTCTGATTCATTGAATTGATAAAGCTTTTCGGATGAGAAGCGAAACGTCTTCTGTTACAAATAAAGTCCAGTTGATCTTGCATTGAACGCCTTTTTGATTTATCATGTCCTGGACGACTGAGAATCTTCACCAGCATATACTTATAGTACTCATGCTGGTTTTTAAACAGAGTAATAAAAGCTGTTTATTTACTTCTTTAGCCTAGAGCAGTGGTCCTCAATTCAAATTCAGCAAGGTCTGTGTCAAGAAATGTTTTGCTAGTAAAGGTCCAGAATGTATACAGTAGTCCCTTGATTATCGCGGGTGTTACGTTCCAGACACTACTGTGATAGGTGAAAAACCACAAAGTAGGAATGCTATATTCCACTGTTCCTCTTCCACATGGCGTACCCCAGGGCTCCATCCTTGGCCCTCTTTTGTTTGCTCTTTATTTACTCCCACTTGGCTCAATTTTTATGAAACATGGCATTTCTTTTCATTTCTATGCTGATGATTGCCAGATCTACCTTCCCCTGGCACAAAACAATACACTCCAGCAACTCACACCCTGCCTTAATGATGTTAAGGCATGGTTTTCTCTAAACTTCCTTAGTCTCAACGAGAACAAGACTGAAATCTTGATTTTTAGACCGAGTTGCTGTCCTTCTTCCAGCATAGACCTTGGCTCACTGTCATGTTATCTCAGGGACTCTGTCACCAATCTGGGGGTGAAGTTTGAGTCTGATTTTAAATTTGATAAACAGATCAGCAGTGTTGTTCAGAAAAGTTTTTATCAGCTTCGCCAAATAGCAAAAGTAAAACCAATCCTAGCAAGACCTGACTTGGAGAAATTAATCCACGCTTTTATTACAGCTCGTCTTGATTACTGTAATGCACTGTATGTAGGCATCAGCCAGACCTCTCTCGCCCGTCTGCAGCTCGTGCAGAACTCTGCTGCTCGCCTCTTAACCCAGACCCGTAGGCGTGAGCATATCACTCCCATCCTGGCGTCCCTTCACTGGCTCCCTGTGCACTACAGAATTCATTTTAAACTTTTGCTATTTGTTTTTAAATGCCTGAACAACCTTGCCCCACCATATCTGTCTGAGCTGCTTCAGCCCTACTGCCCTCCCCGATCTCTAAGATCAGCTGATCAGTTGCTGCTGACAGTGCCCAAAACTAGGCTGAAGTTCAGAGGTGACAGAGCGTTTTCTGTCGCTGCTCCCAGGTTGTGGAACAATTTGCCACTGAGTGTCAGACAGGCCTCCTCTCTTCCTGTTTTTAAATCCCTTTTAAAAACACACTTTTATACCTTGGCTTTTAACACGTGATCTTGTTCTTTTATGGCATTTTAACCCACCTGCAGTGAGACTGGTATATGTATTTTTATTTTTGTATGCTGCTTTTTTTTATTTTTTTTTATCGTTTTAGTTAGCTATCTTTTGTTTTACTGTACAGCACTTTGGCTAACCCTGCGGTTTTTAAAATGTGCTATATAAATAAAGCTGATTGATTGATTGATTGATATATTTATTTTAGTATTTATATATATTAAGGCTTTGTAAACCCTTCCCACACTATTGCAATGTTCTTGATGTTCTAAACTTTAAATGCTCTAAAAGAGCACAGCGAAAGAGAGCAAACAGACTGATGCTATGATTACTGAGCTAATCAGAGCCTGGGGACAGACTGGCCATCGGGAACACTGGTTCGGGAAATGTTCCGACTTAGTTCGGGTCGGGACGGCTTGGTACAGGCTGCACTTGTTTATTTTAAATAAACAATCCATGCCGCTTACTCTGGTATCCACCTCAATGAAGTTTACAGCTCGCAGACAGACCCCACCCCCTGCCCCTCCTTTCTCGTTCTGAAGCTCACAACTTGCACACAGGCCCCACCCCCTGCCTCTACTTTCTGTTCTGAAGCTCACAACTTGCACACAGGCCCCACCCCCTGCCTCTACCTTCTTGTTCTGAAGCTTGCAGCTTCCAGACAGATCCCACCCCTCCTTTCTCTTTCTGAGGCTGGCAGCCTTAGAAAGAGAAAGTAGGTGTCCCCTTGGCTATCACTGAGTGGCCAGGCCGCCGGAAAACAATGTGTACAATGTTGCAGTGAAAACACACAAAAGAGTGACTCCGTGAAAGTTGAACCGCAAAGTATCAAGGAACTACTGTATATTTAAATTATGTTCAGTGCCAGGCATGCTAGTTTTCTTCACTCAACATATTATCTTTTCAGGCCTGTACATCTTTGTGTGCTGACAACAGAGAAACCACAGGTCAGACCTCGGAAATACTGTAAAAACCTAAAAAAGCTTACTGATCTACAAAAAAACAAACACATGAGCTTAATAACAAAAATGTTACGGAGAGTAAAATGAATAACAAGGCAAAAATAAAATACTGTATAAAACAAAAATACTGTATAGGAACTATTTAATCCTAATGATATTTGAAAATGGATCTGGGTTCAGATAAGACTTTATTCAGGTCCAGATCTGGACCTATGTCCACCTTTTGGGGACCCTTGGCCTAGAAGATGCAGAACCTGTGATTATTAATACCGTATTTTCTGGAATATAGGTTGCGGCTTTTTATCATTTTTGCATGCCCTGCGACCTATATTCAGGTGCAACCTATTTATGGCTTTTTATTAAATAAGCTGATTTGTAATCATTTATTAACAAAAATTAAACTGAGACACACTCTTACAATAATGTCAGCTAACAAATATATTTTTTAGGTGTTTATCCTGCTAAAATTATTCATTTATTAAAGAAAAGTTCAGCTCAGACACATATTTGCTATAATTTTTATCAAACAAATAATTGTTTTTAAGTGTTAATCTTCTTAAAAGCCTTGCTGTGCGCTCCTGTGGCAGACATTTGCAGCAGAGCTAAACACGGTCCACATTTTGACGTAGGTGCGACCTATATTCAGGTGCGACCTATATGATTTTTCCAATTCTTTGGCAATAATTGGACAATGTGACCTATATTCAGGTGCGACCTATATTCCAGAAAATATGGTAGTTGAAAGAGAAACTGGCACACCATCGGAAAACCTCAAAAACTAGTGTTCAGAGCCACTTATAAAGTGTACAAAATCATTTGGCTTCCCAAGACAGACTGTTCTTTCATTTGTGGGTTAAGTGCACTATACACTAGATTGTAGAAGTTTTCCTGTGCAGTCAGTACTTTTCACAGAATCATGTAAGGTTCTATTGACAGAAGGTCATGATCTTTCAGTACAGTCTTATAAAGTATACTGCCTATGACGTTTAACTCAGATGGATGTGCAAAGGGCTTAGATTTAGAAGACATGAATTCAAGCCTTGCATCTGTAGTTTATTTTTACTATTCCTAACCAATCCCACCTAAACACAGACCTCTATTTCATCTGCCAGCTAAAATTAAAGACATTTAGAAAACTTTTTCTATCAGGCCAAATAATATAGATCTCTCTTTAAGCCCAATGTTCGTCCGTCCGTCCATCCGGCCGTCCGTCCGGCTGTCCGGCCGGCTCTCAATTGACCAACATTTTGGCCTTGTTGGGAGTAGATTCCCGGTCAGTGGCAGATTAAATGGCAGACCGGGGCGGGGCCCACGGCAGGTGGGCATGGACTAGAAGGCTTCAGTAATTGGCGCAAAGCTTCTTCACACTGAGGCCTAATCCCGCATACACCCCAAGGTCTGGACCTTGAACTATAGGAGTCTAGACTTTGATCTTTCCTCTTTTCCACATGCCTCTGTCCTGAACCAGGATAAGGAAAGGCTACAGGCTCTCTGCCCAGTGAGGGCTTTACGCACCTACATGCAGAGAACAGCCGAATGGAGAAGAACAAACCAACTGTTTATAATAATAATAATTTGTCACATTTGTCATCTGTGTATGTTTTCCCATACTTGACAGACGAAATTGGTCTTCTGCCTTTAACCCAACCACCACCAGGTGGTGCAGCGAGCAGCCGTAGTCAGCGCTCGGGGAGCTGGAGAATTAGGTGTGCACTCATAGACACCCCAAGGTGTGTAGTGGCCGGGGCGCGAACCCGCGTCCTTCGGGTCCCAAGTCAAAAGCCTTAGCCACTACACCATCTTGGCTCCAATGCAGCTTTGCAGCACCTGCTACCGGGAGAGCCCTATCAAAACAACGCCTCTCACATTGGGCGAGAGTCCGTCCGTCCGTCCGTCCATCCGTCCGTCCTTCCTTCCATCCATCCATCATCCATCCATCCATCCATCCATCCATCCATCTATCCATCTATCTATCTATCTATCTAGCTACCTACCTACCTACCTACCTACCTACCTACCTACCTACCTACCTACCTACCTACCTACCTACCTACCTACCTACCTACCTACCTACTGTTTATGATTAAGATATTGTCACATCAAAATACAGACAAAAATCACATTTAGCTTGGCTAAAGATTGAATCTTGATTCTAGAAAGTTCTTTTTTTTTTAAATAATCTCTGTTTTTTTCTTCTTCTTCACAAAAACCTCTTATGCACAAGAGGTGCAAAAACAGTACAAAAATGTCAACTTTTAAAAATCCTTGAAGTACGTATTGTAGAACGGACCTGTGGCCTAACATGAGGGTATTAGACGTTATATTTGATCAGTGCCCCCAGCTGCTGCTGTAGTAACTACAAAAGGCACAACAGAGCAAAGCTACATGGTGAGTACAGTAAGATAAAAAAATGCATCAACTGAAACAATAGCCGAACATGATAAAACTAGGCTGAAAACAAAATAAAAACATTTGCAAAAAAAAAGCCAAAGATGAATTTGTTGTACTTTTCAGACACACTTTTTCGTGTCTAGAGCCACATTCGACGCACATACTGTACATGCATGACCTCGCTGGCATGCACAAATACACGTCTGTGTGCAAATAGGTCTCAGCGGCGCACCGTAGCACACGCCTACCTTCTGCCGCCTCTTTTCTTTGCGTTTGTCCTCGGTGGCCTGCAGCATCTTCTCCTTCCACAGGTTGAAGAAGTAGGAGGGGTCAGTGTAGAACTTCAGCGCATCCTTCTTGTCGTCCCTGCAGAGAAGAGTGGAGGAGCAGAGGTGAAACAACGCAAAAGGAACAAGAAGATCTTGTGTTTGACAGGTAGATTACCAATAAAAGGTAAGCATTCTTTACCTGTACGAGGTGAGGATGTTGAGTGGTGGGGGCTTGTCGCAGCGGTGGTACATCTCCACGACCGGGTTGGGCACAGAGGTTCTGGACACAACCTGCTGGTCCTGAATGGTGCTGCTCTTAAAGGCCTTTCTCATGTTGATGTCCTGCAAGGAGACTGGAAGCAGAAGCAGAGTCGTAAACTGTTTTCTCTAAACAGAGTAGAACCATACACTGTTTAGAAAAGTGTTGGTGACATTTAAGCTTTGATAGAAAGTAGTTTAATCTGCAGGAGTGTGTACGTTTGCAGTCAGAGCCCCCTGTGTTTGATTTGCTTTGCTCCTGTCCCTTTGGACAAATAAATAATCTATATACAGTATCTTGCTAATCCTTATTTTGCTATTCAGCTGATTTGCACTTTAGTCACACGCTTACATACAACTTAAATACAATTAAAATAAAATGTCATGGAAAATTAGAGTTTACTACAATGGTTGTAGCCAGTCTGGAGCTATATACCAGTTAGACTTGATGTAGCTGATATATAATACGGTAATAGCCAGAGTAATTGAATTGATTCATATTTCTTTTCTAAAGTCTTTCTCCTTCCGTTTTATTCTATTTCCTCACTTTCCATGAATTGCATCTTATGTCCCACCTTGATCTCCACTTTCATTTTTTTCCAATGTCACTAAAACCTTTAACTCTCTTTCTTTTGTCAAAACAAGAAACAATTAGTGCATAATTTATTCTTGATACAATAAAATCTGAGAAATTGCATTTCCTGTGAAAATGCAGTGTGAATGCTTATAGCAGCAGAACTTGCAGAGAAACAGCGGAACTGAGCTAAAAACCTGCTGCAATGTAGTTGAAATGGAAGAACAAGCTTAAATTATGGTAGCATAGAAAAGCAGAAAGAACATGTTTGCCCAATTAGGTTGAAAGAAGCAGAAATGAGCTAAAAATGTGGAATTAGCTGAAAAAGCTAAAATTAGCATAAGAACAGCTAAACAGTAGCTGAAATAGCAGAACATGCTTAGACTAGCTGGAAAAAGCTGAAATGAGCATAACAAGCTGAAATTCGCTGAATAAAGTTAATTAGGCTGAAAGTAGCAGAAATTACCAAGAAAATGTTTTATTTATTTGAAAACAGCTGGAATTAGCTAAACAAATCTATAAAAGGTAGCTAAAAAGGTGGAACAAGCTTAAATTAGCATAAGAAAGCAGAAAAAACATGTTTGCCCAATTAGGCTGAAAGAAGCAGAAATGAGCTAAAAATGTGGAATTAGCTGAAAAAGCTAAAATTAGCATAAGAACAGCTAAATAGTAGCTGAAATAGCAGAAAATGCTTAAACTAGCTGGAAAAAGCTGAAATGAGCATAACAAGCTGAAATTCGCAGAATACAGTTAATTAGGCTGAAAGTAGCAGAAATTACAAAGACAATTTTTAATTTATTTGAAAACAGCTGGAATTGGCTAAAAAAATCTCTAAAAGGTAGATAAAAAGGTGGAACAAGCTTGAATTAGCATAACAAAGCAGAAAGAATGTTTGCCCAATTAGGCTGAAAGAAGGAGAATTGAGAACAAAAAGTATAAATTATCTGAAAAATGCCGAAATTGGCAACAACAACAACAACAACAATAAAAGCTGAAAAGTAGCTAAAAAGGCAGAAAGAAGATTAAATTACCAGAGGGAAGTGGAGAGAGCACATTTTTTGCTGAATTAGGCTGAAAAAAAGCTTGAAATGTGCGTAATGTGAGATTAGATGAAAAAGCTTAAATTAGCATAAACCAGCTAAATAGTAGCTGAAATAGCACAACAAGCTTAAATTAGCATAAATAAGCTTAAATAAGCATAACCAGCTAAAATTAGGAGAACAAAAATTCTGTTGTTAGCAGAAAGAATCTTAAAGGAGCACAAAACAGCTGAACAATCAGCTGAAATGAGCTGAAAGTGGCTCAAAAAACAGTTAAAATTTGCACAAGGAAGCTGAAAAAAGCTGAAGCAGAACAAAATGTGAAAGAAGCAGTAAAAGGCTGTAAACAGATCTAAAGATCTGAAGGATGGAAAATGAGCTCAGTTCATTTTCTACGAGGAAAAAAAATTGCAGAAAAGGCTAAATATTTAAAAAAGCTAAAGCTGCACCAATCATAGCACCCTTCTCCTGAACGAGCTGAACATTTTTGATTTATGATCTGTTGAAATAGGTTTAAACTGTGAAACGAGAAAAATGCTGAAAAACGTACGGAAGAAAAAGAGATCAGCACAGTGAATGCTTCATAAACATTCACACAATAACATAATTTGAACATGACAGATGAGAGTCGTAGTAGATTTTTGAAAAGCAATCGCGATGTGTGATTTTCCTGATCGTAAAGAGATGAAAGCAAGATGGTGAGGAGGAAGAGGAGTAGAAGGAAGGAAAGAAAAGACAAAAGTCTGCAGAGCTCTTTCTTTTCTCTGTCTGTGCTGCTCTGATGCTGATTGTCTGAGGTTGCTGCAGAATGACTATAGGCAATATTACCAAGGAAGAAAAAAAACTGTCAGAAGAGGAGAAAGAGTGAGAAGTATGTAAAAAAAAGATACAAAATAATACATAAATTAAGGGGTAAAAAAACACAAAAGATATGCTGAAAGAAGGTGAATAAAACAATAAAATGCCTTTTATTTTAAACATAACGTCAGAAAAGGAACAAAGGGCATAAATGGGAAGACATCTCCTGCCTGTCTGCCAGTGTGTGTGTGTGTGTGTGCATGCGCACGTGTGTGTGTGTGTAAAGGATAATCGATTACTAAATTAGGAGCATTGACCTTCAGAGGCAATAAAATGCTTAATGACATAGATTATGACACACTAGAACCAACTACAAGCACCACATAACCACTTGCACACAAACAGCACCCATGGGTAATAACTGTGTTTTTTTTTTTACAGATTAATACATCTAGGACTGACTTCATCAAACCAGTATCATTTCACATGAAGTAAAACCAGTTGTTTACATGCACTAAACCTGCAAACATGTTGCTTTGAGGAGCCAAAATGACATTTAACATTTTGGCCCAAGTGTTTGTTTCTTCTCTATTGGAGATACTCTCTTGATCTATTCTCATAAAAAAATTACAGTAGTTTATAGTAAATGTAAAATTTGTTTTCTAAATGTTAACTGTGTGTAAATATATTTAATAGTGTTTGTATTGTGTAAAATGCACAGTTACCGTACAGGCAGTAACTGTTGTACAATGTTCCCGCTTTCATAAATCTAGCTCAAAGTCATCTGATAGTTAAAGTTGTGGCTGAGTGATTTTATAGTGTTGGACCCACAAATGCAGCTGGATGCTCACCCCCTCACCCCCCTCACCCCCACATCCCTGTCCACACACTCACCTTCCTCCACAGTGGAGTCAAGCTGGGTGACTTTCACAGCCAGTTGGTCCACTCTCTCCTGCAGGCCGCTCATCCTCAGGTAGAAGCTGTTGGCTTCATTAAACAGTTCTCCAAAAATGTCCTCTGCGTGGCGACCTGGAGACCAGCGCAAACACACCAACATCTGCACTTCAGCTCGATACGATAACAAAACATCTGCCGTACAACAAATTACATTCACAGCTGTTAGCTTAGCGTTGCTTCACAAAAAATCCCCAAATCAGTTACAAAGTAGCACCAATGCAAGTTTTCAAAGAACTGAATGTGAACTTCCATTTGTTTCCAAATGATTTGTAGAGTGAGTGAGGTGAAGTTTTTGGGTGTTATTATTGATGATAAACTGACATGGAAACATCACATAGATTCTGTAAGAATAAAAATAGCTAAATCTATTGCAGTACTGTACAAAGTCAGAGACTTATTAAATGATAAAGCTCTGTATTTGTTGTATAACACAATCATTGTTCCACATTTAATTTATTGTGTTGATGTTTGGGGGAAAGCGTGTAAAACAATCACAAAGCCTATTTTTGTATTACAGAAAAGAGCTGTAAGAATTATCACTAGAAAACATTACCGTCATCCATCAAGTACATTATTTTATCAACTAAAGTTATTGAAGTTCCATGATTTGGTAGACTATAATATTTTATCAGTTATGTATATAGGGCTCAAAATAATGCATTACCTTTAAATATCCAAATGCATTTTGTTAAAAGACAAAGTTGTTATAATCTTAAGGGGACAGAGATATTTGTAAAACCAAAATTCAGAACTAGTTTGAAGGGACGTTCTACCTCAATCCAGGGAATTGGATTATGGAATGGTTTGGAGAATGTAGTTAAAAATGCCAAGTCACTGTGATACAAATTTAAGAGAATGATCAAAACTGAATTGTTAAAAAAATATATATGAAGTAGCGTAATGTGTATTGTATTAGAGTTTAAAAATTAGAAAGAGTTATTCATTTTGTTCTGTTACTGGAAGATTATTTTTGTTTGAACTAATTGTTTGAAAAAAGGGGAAGCTATAATAAGATTTTTTCTTCTTCTGCTACCTTTCATTTTTTATATTTTGTATGTTATCGTTTATGGGATTGTTTTGTGTTGTATTTTAAAAATGAACAAATTTTTATTAATAAATAAAATAAATAAACAAAAATAAATGTTATTCAAATTATGATTAGTTCTCTGCATTTAACCCATCGCACTTGGATACACCCAGGTGGAGCAGTGGGCAGCTATGTAAGTGCCTGGGGAGCAATTAGGGATTAGGTGTCTTGCTCAAGGACATCATGACACGTGGGAATGTCTGGGAATCGAACCTGAGACTTTCGGGTCCCAAGTTGGCTGCCCTACCTCTACTCTGCCTCTACCCCATTAGCTGAAATACAGTAAAGTGTATCCTCAAGTACCTCAAACAGTAACAACACTGTGTTTAATGATGTTAGGGTTTACAGCAAAGAATAAAAGTAAACACGACAAGTTGTAAAGAACATTTGACTTGACTGTGCCTCGTCACGGAGTGAAGAGAGGGAACTAGAAATACACTCACTCCATCGGTCCATGCATGTTGTGAGCATAACTTGAAAAATAAATAAATGAATAAAGTTTTTGATTGTAATTTGATGATTGGTTAATTAAATGGTCTATCCCCAGTAGACCAACACGAGTTAACGTTTCCTGTCAATTACATTCACTGAGTCACAGATTTATTGATATTAATCTGAAAAAGTGAGAACCCGTGAATTGATGGTAAGTTTGTGTCAGTCTAAACTCTACTCAAATCTATCATCTAAAATATAGATAAGTCAGCAAACTGATCAATTTATCTATTTTATTACACACACCATGGTAACACAATTTAAACCCTGCTCCAATGCTGCGGGCCTTGCTGCCATTCCACTTGGTCTCTTGGACACATAAAACATCTACCTTTCTTCTCTGCATCATGTCAGCCAGCTCTCTTCTACCTTTGCCTGTCATTATCTCCACATTTAGAGTTGCAACCCTCAGTCCTACGTTCTTGACTTTCTTCTTCTCCCTCTGTCTCTTGACATGTTTCCCTTCTCATGGTCTTCGACTGACAGTAGTTCAATTTCTTCTGGCACCCTGTTTGTCAACAGCACCTGTGATGGTTATTGTTAACCCATGCCTCAACCGATCTGTTAGGGTGTCGCTTAAATGAACTCGCATATTAGCTTTGGCAGGAGTGTTTTATAATGGAGGCCCTTCCTGACACAGCCCTCACCATTTAGCTTAGCTTGGGACTGGCGTAAGATATACACTGGCTTGTGCTCCCTAGTGGCTGGTTTAATCCAAGATGGCTACTTTCTTGTATATGTATGTATGAAAACCAGCCACCCCTATGGTTTGAAAAAAAAAAACAACTAGGTTGTCTAGTGTTTATATTGCCTAAAAGTATAGTTTCCTCAAATGATTGGTGCGACCCCTGGGTCTAATATTGCGCCTGGTGGTGGATAAAAGAGTTCCCTTCACACAGAATCTGCCACTCTGTGCTGCCTTGGACAAGCAAAAACAAAAAAAACAAATAACTACCTATGAATATATTTCACGAAAACTACAAAAATTCATTAGGCCTCAGTGTACTGCTTGTTTACTTATAGTCATGCTGAGCAGCTATAATGTAGAAAATAATATGTATAAAGTAGAAAGCTCATTCCTTAGCTATTCAAAGAGTGCTAAACATGTCTGTTTTTGATCGATTTAATAATTTTGCACATCATTTTGTGTCATTAATTGAAGGTGAATAAGACTTGTTTTAAAGAGTTCTGGTGTTTTTAAAATAAGACCTGTTTGTGAGCTGCCATTTTTCTTGGGTGGTGAAAATTGGCTTTAATAACTGACCTCGCACCATTCCTTTGTGTTGTTATAGTTTATTGAATTGTATTGTACTAGATCTTTTTGTGTCAAATCAAAACTTAATGATTTTTAACTAATTGTCAGCTAAATTGCATTGAAGTGGTTTTTGCTGCTCTTGTTAAGGAATCAAATCATAAGCAGTGTATCAAAATAGATTTTCTATAGATCAGAGGTGCACAACTTTACTGAACAAAGGTCCATCGTCAAAAATTAGCATTAGAAACTAAACAGAAAAAGGTAAATTGTTGGCTCCCTGTAAAAGTATGAAGTTTATTATTTGTATGACATCCACATTTCTGAATAGTGTATTGGTCAATCCAGTTCCTTAGCCTTCCCCACCTGCCGTCTGTCTAAACAGAACAGGCTGCATCCATGTTCAGACTGAAAAACAAAATGACCTTTCTGTTTATGGGAAATCATGAGAGGCAAACATTACAAAATGCTGCCTGTCTCACTAACTCTGTCACCAGCTTACATACTTAGATTAGCATATTAGCTACAGTATCTCGTTTGTTCTAAATGTCTTTTTTCGTCCTGTCCTTTTACATCATTCTACATCATACACCCAAATGGCCTAACAGATGGAGTAGAGGCAGAGAGCCTCCCCTCATCCTGAACGAGCTGTTGCTGAATTGAATTCAGCCGATAACTGTTTATCACATCTGAAAAGCTTTTTATCCCCACCACATTAACACGGAAGGATCTCACTTCTGGTTTATGTTTGCTTTGAATACTTTTCTGGCTTTTACATGAAATATGCAGATTTCTGAGTGAGTCATTAGAAGAATACGCAAATCTGTACAGCAAAATTTCATCTGAAAACATGTAAACCTTAATGATAAGAGTTACAACAACCTTGGCGACATGTTATTTAACACAAAAACACACAAAACAATTAAAAATACAGCTGTAGTGTCTATGCCAGGCCTGCGTGTGGTGCTGTTATGCTGCCACAAAACACCAAAAACAGGAAACAAGACATGGAGCGCGCATATAAATGCCAAATATACAGTAATGTGGTTTTAGATTCTACACAATATATGATAAATAGTTTTGAAAAAGCCCAATTTTATGATATATCTGGCACTTCTTTATTTCTAGAAAAACTAGGTTTTATTTATGAAAACACCCACATATCAGAAAATCTACATGCCCATCAAGTGCAACCCCACTCCTCTTCTGTGCACATTGGCCAATCACAACACATACACATACTGTTTACATTCTCTGTTTACATTTATTAATACTGTTTACTTTTATTACTACTGCTTACATGTAATTACTACTGTTTACATTTACACTACTCTAATATCTACACCACTGCTGATACATATACAGTGTGCTCTGAACGGTCTTATTTAGGGATGCCCAATGTGCCTTACTGCATATGCCACTTTTTGCCTCTATAACAACATCAACTACTACCTCATACATATACTGTGTACATTAACTCATACGCTGCTTTGCCACTTTGCAAATGTCAATGCTAGAAACCTTTAGTTTATTTTAGTTATACTTTTTATACTCTTTTTTTTATACTAGTATGCAAAAACTCAGGACAGTATTATGTTCATTAAATGTTTAATGTTTTAGTTTTAGAGTTGGTGTAAATTTTCATACTCTTATACCACTATGCAAAAAACTCAGGACAGTGTTAGTTTTACTATTTTATGCTTATGTCTATTATTATATGTTTCAGTGTTTCAATGTTTAGATGTTTACTGTTGCACCGAGGGACTGAGAGAAACGCAATTTCGGTCCTGTGTATGTCCTGTACAGTACATATTGCAGATCTGACAATAAAGTTGACTTTGATAACTCCCTCTCCCCCATGCTGACCGTGAAAGTGCATACACCTCCTGCCTCCAAGCACCACCACTAAAATAAATGCACTCTCACAGTAGTTTTGGTCAAAATATGACAGTTGCAAAGTGATAGTTTGATGGTCCCTCATATTCTTTTTGTCAACCCTGAAGCTTAATTGCGCATGACAAGAACATGAGAAAAACCAAAACCTTTGTGGGGACTCGGCAAATTGAAACTTCTACTTTGTGTCACATTATGATGTAGGATGCAGTTACAGTTAGAATTACAGTGCCTTGAGACAACTTCTCTTCTGACTTTGCACTATATGGTAAAAAATACACTGCACTTATATACTGTAGCACCTTTCTATCTGATCAAGACACTCAAAGCTCTTTACTACACAACCTGTGTCCTCATTTACCCATTCATACAGCACTCTACTAGATCTATACAAAGAATAATCAGTGCTTTATCACATTCATACACCGGTGGGACAAACATCAGAGGCAATGAGGGGCTCAGTGTCTTGCCCAGGGACACTACAACATGTGACTGCTGGTGGAATCAAACCCCCAAACCTTGCATTGGAGGAGGACTGCTCTTACCACTCAGCTACATCCACACTATATAAATAAGCTGAACTGAATTGAAAACTGAGTTGGAATTTAATAGAGCATAAAACTGTAGATGCTTTTTGGATACATGGCTGGATGGAATGTTTGTCCTCACAAAGTTTCAAGCCAGTGGGTGTTCAGTCTTGGTCTGCGAGGGCCACTATTCTGCATGCTATGGAGGTTTTGTTTGCTCCAAAACACCTGATTTG
>JBBPBX010025412.1:0-13332 GCA_038048925.1 Garcialebias charrua | reverse complement strand
TCAGGGGCTAATTCCGTGGCTAGCTGTTTGTGCTGGGTACTTGGACAAATCCTTAGAAAACCCAGCTGTTTCAAGCCAAATTAACGCGGCCGGAGGATTCTATTTTGTGTTCTGTGTACACCACGCGACGGTGAGTCGTTATTTTCATGTATTTTTATTACTTTTCATTAAATCTGTTGAGTACCTATAGACGCTAACTGTGTCTGCCGGTTGGTTGTGGGTTACTAATGGAAATCCTTAGAAAACCCAGCTGTTTCAAGCCAAATTAACGTGGCCGGAGGATTCTATTTTGTGTTCTGTGTACACCACGCGACGGTGAGTCGTTATTGTCATGTATTTTAATTACTTTTCATTAAATCTGTTGAGTACCTATAGACGCTAACTGTTTCTGCCGGTTGGTTGTGGGTTACTAATGGAAATCCTTAGAAAACCCAGCTGTTTCAAGCCAAATTAACGTGGCCGGAGGATTTTATTGTGCGTTTTGTGTCGACCATTCGACGGCGAGTCGTTAGTTTTATGTATTTGGGTTACTTTCATGTATAAATGCCGTGGCGACACACCCGTGTATTTGAGATTTAAACGTGGTTTTAGGGATTAAAAGATCATTCTATTTTTTGTTAATTTCGTGGCCGAATAGAATATATGTACGTAAAGTATTAAATAAATCCTTTGATTTTTGTAATTTCATCCTTTTAGGATCATTTTTGTTACTTTTCAGTTGGCAGTGTAGTGCAAATATTGATAACGCTGCCGGCTATATATAAATAATAATATATATATATATATATATATATAATATATATATATATATATATATATATATATATATATATATATATATATATATATATAATATAGAAATATATAAATAGCGGATTAGATTAGCTTCCCCTAATTTTCATAAGACATTTGTGCTTTTGAAATTGTGGACCTAAAAAAATTAACAAGCGTTTTAGAAATTGTGGAACTAATTTTTTAATTAGCGGTGCCCAGCTGTGGTTATTTTCTTAAAAATAAATGAATAAATCTTGTGCAGTGATGAGAATCCAAGCACATCCACCAAACGGCGTCTGCATTTGCATGACTGAAGATATCTGAGTCCTTCCCTATAGCAGCAATTCAATTTGGTCTCGGCCCCACTTCTGTTACTTTGTCAATCCATCCAGTCAGATATAAACTCTTTATTCAAAAATGAGGTTGATCAAAAAGCTGTATTAACAGGTATTCTATCCTTTCCACAAAACCCCACATTAGACATTTGAACTATCCCTTTAACTACATTTCTGGCAAACAAAGAAGGCGGATGAGGAGATGGGGATGAAAGAGTTTATGTTCTGCTTTGAATCCTGATGAAAACGGACATGCCGTGTCTGCCGCGGGGAGCAGTCACTCATCAGGCTGTCTAATGCCAATGTGGCTGCTGTGAGCCAAGAATCAAATGAGCCAGAAAAAACTTTTTAAAAAGCGCTAATGTGCCACAATGACATGTCTGTAAGAAAGATGGAAATAAAGACAGAAAAGGGCACACTTTATTGAAAGAACATAAAAGACCAACAAGATAATTATAAGCTTCACTATACAGTATTTATAAGATATAGGCATGCAATGTAATATTGCACATGATATTCCTGCTAAGCCAGCTTAATTCCTGAAACTTATGCATTATTTCAGTCTGTGTGCTGTCATCTGAAAAGTCATGACCAACTGGAGAGATTATAATGCAACACTCTCAAACACTGAAAAAAAGACAAATGTTAGCCAGTCACCTCAAAACTCCTGTTCCCTTATCAGTCATGTTCACTCGGTGCAACACAATGCTATGGAAATTGTGCCCCCGCGCGGTTACCTGAAGTAATACATTCACGCCTTTACGGCAGGTGGGCGTCAGCATCACCACAGAGGCCCCGCCCTCTTGGTATAAAGACGCCTGCGCCCATCTATCTTTCTCTTTTTGCCCTTCACCTCGCTTACACCTGAACTTCGTGGGACTTCTCTGTAGCTACATCGCTCGACCAGAGGTGAGCTCACTCCCTACGCTGAGCGTACAGAGAAAATTCCTGCGTGTTGCTGGGCTAGCGAAAGCTAATCCAGCGTCTTTTATTTAACCTCAAGGTTTTTTCTTTTCTCTTCGCAGCTGCTTCGCTCGACGGCGCTAACTACGTCACACCGCTACCCTGCTAACGAGTAGCAGGCTAGCCAGCGAAAGCGACGCCACGAAGGAGACGTCTTTGGACAATGTTAGTATTGCTAATTAGCTCGACTCTTCTCAGCCATGGCTCCTGAAATATGAGTGATGGTATTAAAATGTTTACTGACTAACTTTATCAATTTTTATGCTAAGAGTTAATGCTTTAATATTATTTTATTAATTTTAGTGTCAAGATGCATTCATTAAAGCCTTGAAGTGGGGGGGTTTGTGTGGCTTTGCTTCAAAGGCCCGGAGTTTCTTTGAAGGACAAAAAGGGCCCATCCTTCTTGGAAGAATTAGTCTTTGAAGAATGGTTGCATATCGTCCATCTCACTTCAAGTCTGCAGTTCTTCTGAAAAGGGAGTGAAGTTGGTGTGTTCAGTTGAGAGCAAACTGACTCGTGCCTAGCACCACTTTACTCTAAAAAACATGTTTTGTTCAGTTGAGAGTGAAGTCAGACTTCTTTACAAAGACACGCCCACCCACACACGCACGCACGCATACATGCATGCACGCACACACACGCGCACACGTCAAGGTATAAAACGGTTACAGCGCACTTAGAGTCTTTGGAGTCAACCGTGGGTTCTGATCCAACGCCTGGTATCCATTGATGACCATATCTCCCGCCGAACAGTGCGGCTCCCCTGTTTCAGTGTCAAAAGGTGAGGGATAATATAATTTGTTACACGTCAATGCCTTGTGTGTGTTATGCTGTTAGTACTGTGGCGAGATTAAACAGACACTTTGATCTTAGCAGGAAAACTGTTTGTGTGTTTGAACATGTATGTTTTTCCTTTTTCCTTTTTCTGTCACAGACTTCTTTAATAAATTATCATTATTTTTAATTAAGTCTATGTGTGAGTTTTTCTAAACCAATGTGTGAGCCTACCCTTCACGAACTTGACAAATGATTTAAAATATGATAAAACATTAACCATTTGGGTTGATCTGAAATATCATAAAACAGCTCCTGAGAAGGGAAAGCGAAAACCCCAAAATTCTAAGAAGACCAGCAGGCCAGCAAGCCCCAGCTCCCGAGCCTGCCCTAGCGGCTGCGGCTACTCCCTCTCTGCGACGGACACCCACGAGGCCTGTCTCGTCTGCCTGGGGATGTTGCACGCTAAGACAGCTCTGGAATCCCCTGACTCCTGTCCACACTGAAGCCAGATGCTGGAAGCTGTGAGAAAGCGTCACATGGACATCGTGGCCAAGGCCATGGGCGGCACCGCGACACCCGGACCTCACAGAGGCGCTCACTCCCCCACCGGAGCTCGAGAACATTGATCTGGAAGACAGTGGACAGGTCGAATGGAGGGACAGTATGGACATGGCGGCCCCCGTCGGGGACTCGACAACTGAGTTTGACACACAAGGCTTGCTGAACGTGGACGAGCTCTCGCTAACAGCCTCGGGTGAGATTTCAGATGAAGAGGCTGACAACGAGTACGAAGGGGAATAAGAAGATTTCCCCCAGAACCCGACGGTAGCTCTACCAGAGATAGACGCCTCAATCCCCGCCTTGTTCGACTTGTGTCGCAGAACGGCGGACATGGTACAGATCAGGTGGCCAGAACCCCCACCTCGCCAACAGGTCACGAGGTTGGCAGGGAATTATTTCTACGCGAAACAGCAGTCGGCCATGAGGTACAGGATGCCGATTTTTCCAGATTTCCTGACGGAGCTCACTCGCACATGGGTTGAATCCAGGGCTCCCATGATTCTGCCGCTTTCTCAGTTCCTCGACATCGCTGGAATGGAGGCAGCAGAAATCGCCAACGTCCCACAGATGGAGGACACACTGGCATCTCACTTGTCACCTAGAACGTCGGGCGCAAAACCAAAGCCTGTCGCAGGGCGACTGACTTCGTGCTTTGTATGATGGGGACCGCAGCCATCGTTCAGGGGAGATGCATGGCTGAAGTGGTCATCGCCCAACGCCACCTGTGGATGACTTTGACGGACCTGCTGGAAGGCCAATGGTACCCTATCCTTCACCATCCGATCAAACCGATAGGACTCTTCGGGGGGGAGGCTCTGGAGAGTATCCAGAGCTGGCTGGAGCAAAGACGAAAACAGGCTGAAGCCTTACGCGAGGGAATGCCGAGAAAGGCTTTTGCCCCCCCCCCCCCCGAGACACCAGCAGGAGCAGACCCGCGTAACCTCGACACCGCACAGCCACACGCCGCCCTTACGACGGGGAGCAACGGCAGATACCCGCAGCAGGTCCATCACTGGTTGGACAGTCCTAAAGTAAGAACAGGTTTGTTCCTCGCCAAGCGGTTCCACCGAGAACTTCCTCGGTGAACCGGGACGGGAGGCAGAAGTGGGCCTGATGAGACGGGCCCACTTCACAGTTTTGTTGGTTCGTCCGCCCATGTGGTATGGGAACTTGGACACTTAAACCCAGACTTTATTTGTAAAAAACTATGAAAAGCTAGTGACATTCATGTGTGCACAAAATAAAATGTTTCCGCTATGTATGTAATAAAGACAAATTTATGTTCTTCAAAACACGAAAATAAAGTACCAAAGCACAAATTTCCCTGGTTCTTGACTAAAAAACAAACAAAAAAACAACAACAACAACAACAACACAGCACCATTTTTATGAAAACAGTCACGATGAAGGGAGAGGGCAATCACCCCTCCTCCCTCGTGAAGCATAGGGTGTCAGGTCAGACAATGAACCGCAGCGGGACGCCTGGAGTCTGTCTGGAGCAGACAGACTTCACGGCTTCCACTGGCGGACAGGTCAGCTCGCATGGGGCCGAGCGGGGGGGAGCAAACGCTCCCCCTCCCACACCCACGAGAAAAAGGCAGTCCACAATAAAGATGCCTTACAGGCTCACGGCGCATGCGCAGGCCTGGAGGGCATGTCTCCCAAACACGTGGATCATGTCAACAGTGTGCCATGGCCTCCGGCTGTAGTTCCACAAAATACCACCCCAGTTCACGGGATTGCTGCAATCACATATAAACCCAGACCGTGCACATATCCTGAGAGAGGAGATATCAACAATGCTGCTGAAAGGAGTGATAAATGTTGTTCCAGAACAGGAGCCAAGATGGTGTAGTGGTTAGGGCGTTTGACTTGGGACCCGAAGGACGCGGGTTCGCGTCCCGGCCACTACACATCTTGGGGTGTCTATGAGTGCACACCTATTTCTCCAGCTCCCCGAGCGCCTTCTATGGCTGCTCACTGCACCGCCTGGTAGGTGGTTGGGTTAAATGCAGAGACGAATTTCGTCTGTGTATGGGAAACATACGCAGATGACAAGATTAGACAATTATTATTATATACACACCGGCCACTTCAGCAAATATTTCCTCGTGCCCAAACAGGACCAGACCTTGAGACTGATTCTGGATCTCAGAGTACTGAACAGGAGAAAAAAAACTTACAAGTTCAAAATGCTCACACTGAGACAGGTACTCCAGTCTGTGAGACCGGGAGATTACACATAAACAGTGGATTTAAAAGATGCTTTTTTCCGCATGAGCATTTGGAGGAGACATAGAAGATACGTCCGTTTTGCATTCGAGGGGAAAGCTTACGAATTCCTAGCTTTACCTTTCGGATCAAAAACTTCCCCATTCACCAAAATGCCTGGACGTAGCCTTGACCCCTCTCAGGGGTCAAGGGGTCAGGATCATGAATTATCTCGACGATCTTTTAATTCTGGCCGAGAGCAAAGCGCAGGCCCAGCTGCACTCACACATGGTGAGGGCTCACGTGGAGGCTCTGGGCTTCATCATAAACCTGCAGAAAAGCCATCTGACCCCGTCACAAATTACCGTATTTCCGGGTGTACAGGTCAACACCATTTTGTACAGAGCACGACTTTCAGAGGAGCATATTTCTTCAAAACGCCTCTGCCTGGCACGCTTTCAACTTGGCCAGAGAGTGTCCCTCAAGCTCTGCCAATACCTCTTGGGCCTGCTGGCAGCAGCCATTCCCTGTGTGCCATAGGCGTTATTAAAAATGCGTGCTCTGCAAATATGGCTAAACAAACAAACGCGTCCTGCCCCCCTCAGGCAATCAGGGAGGATTATGATCAGCTCAGAGAGTCTGACAGCCCTGGAACCCTGGAGGGACCCTTCAGTGTTCACGAGAGGCGTCCCGCTGGGACGAGTGTTGTCCCTTGTGTTAATCACAACAGACGCCTCAAAGGGAGGATAGGGAACAGTTTGCAGAAACCAGAACGCCCAAGGGCTCTGGAAACAGCAGGAAGCAAGATTACACATCAACTTCCTGGAATTGAAGGCTGTTTACCTGTCAATGAAACACTTTTTCAAAAAGGGACTGATTACAGGACATGTCCTGGTAAAATCGGACAACAGGACAACAGTGTCCTACATCAACAGGGCGTGGGGGACAAGGTCCCGACCCCTCCTCGGTCTGACGCACGAGCTACTCACGTGGTACTGCCCCGTCGTTGAGAGCGACACACATCCCAGGCGACCTAAACCACGGAGTGGACGCCCTCTCAAGAGAACCACTGTTAGCCTCAGAATGGAGACTGAACCCACGTGTCGTGGACCAGATCTGGTCACGATACGGACGGGCAACCATCAATCTGTTTGCCTGCAAAACCAGCACGCACTGCGCCCTATACTTCTCACTAAAAGAAACAGATGCACCACTGGGAACAGATGCTCTGGCCCACAGCTGGCCAGCAGGGTTGCTATATTATGCATTTCCCCCCATCCCTTTGATTCAGGGGACACTGGAACGCATAAGCAAGGGAGCCCTCTCCCTGATATTAATAGTTCCCAGGTGGCCATAGAAACCGTGGTTCCCAGAAATGATCTCACTGTTGTCAGGGACACCATGGCAGCTGCCCCCCACAGGGACCTGCTGACTCAGGCCCACGGACAACTCCTGCACCCACGCCCAGAACTATGGCAACTCTTAGCCTGGCAGCTGAGAGGAACAGGCTGATGGCCTCTGGCCTTCCTAGTAATGTCATAAATACAATACAGGGAGCGAGAGCACAGTCAACACAGACTCTCTACGCTCGTAAATGACGTGTTTTTGAGGCTTGGTGTCTAGAGAGGAATATTACTTCATATTCCTATGACCTGGTCCAACTCCTCACCTTTTTACAGGACCTGCTGGAGAAAGGTAGCTCATTTTCCACCATTAAGGTTTTTTTGTCAGACATCTCGGCATGCCACAAAGGCTGAGGCGGTAAAACACCTGGTGCCCACCCTCTCATGATATGTTTCATGAAGGGTGTACTGAGAAAAAGGCCCTCCAGCAGGACCCTGGCCCCAGACAGGGACCTCCAGTTAGTCCTGAACGCTTTGTGTAAGCTCCATTTGAACATCTGAGCAGCATTAAGATAGATTTGTTATCTTGTAAGACTGTTCTACTCCTGGCTCTTTGCTCAGCTAAATGTATGGGTGACCTCCACGCTTTATCTGTGCACCCAATGTGGACAAGGTTTGCCCCTGATAGGTCAAAGGTCACCCTGCGTCCAAACCCTGCATATGTCCCAAAGGTTCCAACGTTAAACCCCAGAAGTCTGGACTTTGAACTCTCAGCGTTTCCTCACCCTCCTGCCCTCACTGAGGGACAGAGGAGGTTGAGAGCACTCTGCCCTGTCATGGCCTTGAGTACTTACATTGGAAAAACTGCCAGTTGGAGGAAAACAAACCAATTGTTTGTATGTTTTGCCAATCCAGCTGCTGGCAGAGCCCTGTCAAAACAACTCCTTTCACACTGGGTGACTGAGGCCATAAAGGGGGCATACAGCAGCAAAGGTCAACATGTGCCCTCTGGGGTGCACGCTCATTCCACTTGAGGCCTAGTTGCCTCGTGGTCCCTTTCTAAGGGCGTACCAGTTGCAGGCATCTGTGCTGCTACAAACTGGAGTTCCACAAACACGTTTGCAAAACACTACAGTTTGGATGTTACTGCATGTGACGTCACTCAGGCTGTACTCTAACCCCGGAATTACACCACATGCGTTACGGCTCCGCCCCGCTCCGGTCCGACCTCCGCAGCAAATACGCACCCATTATAATCAATGACAGAATTTACACTGGCTCCGCACGGCGGCGGCGAGCTGCGGAGAGCGGACGGCAGTCCGTCAAAATTAGAAAATTTTCTATTTCTGCCGGATGACGGAGCTGTGCCGGAGTCAACTTTTGAAGATTACGTCGCACCAACAGGAAAAGGAACGAGCACAACTTCCGTATTTACAAAATAAAATCACCACGGGCGGACTAATCCTAGCTCTATACGGATTTATTTGTACAAAAATGCTGTCAAACTATCATTTATGACTATTCTATGACTAAACTATTATATTTATGACTATGACTACGCCTACAAACGCAATACAAGAAATAAATAAATAAAAACGTATTTTATTCTGAAATGTAAACATCACTTCCTGTTGCTCAAACCATGTAGCTTATTTACGAGAGAAGATCAAGGCAGCAGTCTCTCTACAGTTGTTCTCCTTCTTCCACCGAATGAATTGTTTTGTTCTGACTTCACTTGATTTATCGCGCGATCTCGCACGTGTCTCGGAGCGGCGCATCCAGGTGGACCTGAGCGGAGCGGAGGCAGTGGGCTTTGGACTCGCTCAGCTGCGACCTGCGGACCGGAGCGGGGCGGAGCCGCGTGCAGTGTAAAGCCGGGGTAACACACAGTAGAGAACACCAAAACGCCTAAAATATAAAGGCAGAAGTTCTCACAAGCATGCATTTTCCAGAGCATTTCAAGGGCGTGAATGAATTACGTTCCCATTATATGTGTTGCACCGAGTGAACATGACTGTTAAGGGAACTGCAAGCTATGCACCATAACTCATGTTCCCTGAAGGAAGGGAACAAGGTGCAACACAGTTTGCCCTTTTCAATGCCCAAGCTCAGTGAAGTGCACTTGGAGAAAGATAGATGGGCGCAGGCATCTTTACACCAAGAGGGCGGGGCCTCTTTGGTGATGCCGACGCCCACCTGCCGTAAAGGCGTGAATGTATTACTTCAGGTAACCGCGCGGGGGCGCAATTCCCATTGCAATGTGTTGCACCTCGTTCCCTTCCTTCAGGGAACATGAGTTATGGTACATAACTTTCAGTTTGGTTATGCTTAGTTTTATTATTGTAGGTTGTTTTTAATGCATAGACCCACAAACAATATACTGTATTCCCTTTTATGGTAAATGGACTGTACTTATATAGAGCCTTTCTATCTTATCAAGACACTCAAAGCTCTTTACAGCACAATCTGTACCTCATTTACCCATCCACACAACACTCTACTACAGGTAGTCCCCGATTTACGAGCGAGATCCGTTACAACGAGGCACTCGTAAACCGGAAATCTCGTAATTTGGAACGGCCGCCATTTCTCTCGTAAATCCGGAATTTCGCTCGTAAATTGGAACGGTTTTCGCTAGCGCGACTACAAACACTCTATTTTCATCCAAAAACTGCTTATGAGTGCATAAAAATGATCGGAAACGTGTGTCCATATGCTTAGCTAACTAACTGTGGTGAAAAAACACATGAAAACTCAGTATTTTTTTCGTTTTTTCCAAAAATTCGCAGCTCGTAAGTCTGGAACCTCGCAGATCAGAGCGCTCGTAAATCGGGGACTACCTGTAGATCTATACAAAGCTAATTTAACAAATCATTCTAAAGAGACTAATCAGAGCTTTATCACATTCATACAGCGATGGGACACACATCAGAGGCAAAGAGGGGTTCAGTGTCTTGCCCAGGGGCACTTGGGCATGTGAAGGCTGGTGGAGTCGAACCCCTAACTCTTGCATTGGAGGACGGCCGCTCTAACCACTCAACCACAACCACTTTTATGGCATTTTAACTTCTGATCCATGCTTCAGCTCTCACTCTCTTCATCTCCATTTCCATATTCTACCACTTATCTGTAGTCGGGCCGTGAAGGCAACAAGCCTAGGGGAGAAACCCAGACATCCCTCTCCTCAACTACTCTTTCCAGCTCATCCTAGGGGACACAGAGACATTCTCAGGCCAGAGAAGATACACAATCACACCAGTGACTTCTGAGTCACCTCTGGGGCCTCCTACCGAAGCCTGAAAAACTTTTAAAGGGAGGTGTTCAGGAGGTTCAGATCAGGGATTCATTCAGGTTCAAATCAGGGAGGTAATTCCTCCCTGTCATCCTCTTCCAGATGACTGTCATTATCCATATGGCAATTGAAGTCAACCAATAGAACAATGGAATCACCAGATGGCGCCAGATGGTGCCCCTTCTAGGACACCATCCAGAGACTCCAGAAAGGCTGGGTAATCTGAACAGTTGTTAAGTGCATAAGTACAAATAACAGTCAGAACCACTCCTCCAGTAGCCAAATGCCACAGAGAAACAATTCTCTCATTCACTGGGGAAAACTTCAATACTGAGGCATTCTGGTGCCGCTCAACCTCAAGCTCTGGCTCCTTACCTCCCAGTGAGGTAACATTCCATATTCTTAGAGCTGCCAAAAGTTAGCATGGCCAGGTACCCTCCCTTGTCTGCCACCCGGCATCCATAACACCCGACCTTGTTGGGTGCTCCAGGTGGTGGGCCCACGTGGTAGTGGCTTCCTGTTCAATCTTCGAGCTTGACCTGGCCAAGCCCCAGGTGTCAAATCTCCACAACCAGGCATTCGCCACTGAGCTAGCCCCCAGACCTGGTACTACGGAAGTTCACTGGTTTACCTTTACCAGATAAAGTTTCCTGATGTGTCTGTTGTTTGTCCATCAAGAGTTTTGAAATCACTCTTAAGCTAGATTCATACTTGACCCGTCGCGCAGCGCGCGAGGGTGCGTGCTCCAAAAGTGATGCAATTTCACAGTCCCCGCCCCTGCACGTTGGCCCCGCGCGTGGGATTAGCGCGTGTCGTGCACCTCTGAATTTTTGAAACTCCGCAAGCCTATGCGCGCGCCGTGGGCGCTACGATTTGATTGACAGGTCCCCACCGACAGCCTTCACCCTCTTCACGCCGGAGCCTGCAGCTGTTTGCGCCGCTGTGGTCGTGGAGACGGCGTCGCGACGCATGGAGGAATGTTTTGTGACACAAATGTATAAATTCTCCTTCATTCCTGATCTGGAGTCGGACTTTTCTTTTGTTTTTTCGCCAAAAAAACACATGATCGCTTTCTCCTCCGCTGACTCCATGCATTAAAACCGCAAATAAAGACAACAGTTCAGCACGCGAGCGGAAAGCTATTTGTTTTTGTTATGTGATTTCAAACAGTTCTTCTTCTACACATTTCTTGCAACATATGCACAGGTTTTAGAGGGTACTGCCACCTGCTGGTCAGTAAAAGAACAGCACTTTGCCATGCCCCGCCGTGCGACAACTATAAACACAGCGGCGACACTGTAAACGCATTTCGCCGCACGGCACAGTGTACGCGCAGCACGCGCGCTCCAGCCTGCGGACCAATGCGCAAAGTCTAACTCAGCCTTTAGTCTGACCCTTCCCCCGAGGCCTCTTTGCCGTGGGAGACCCTATCAGTGGCTAATGACACAAACAACATAGCCCCAAGGATCACAGGAGTAATGCCGGTTACCCACTGCACAACTCGAAACGCGCCTGCCGTCCCCTTTTGGCCGCTGGTCACGGTCCCACTGAACCACTGAACACCGTCTGATGACGTACACTAGGGGGTAGCAGAGGGAGGGGTCTCTGGCTTGTTTTCCGGGTTCAGTTGTTGTGTAAACTGCACCTCCGACGGTCTTCGATGAGATTAAAACTTTTTTTTATGTTTGGGGTGATCTACACTGGAGAGGACAGCAGCCTGTCAGCAGCAACTGTAAAAATGTCACGTTTCTTACCGGAGTTTGGTTCCAATTCCTGGAGGCTGGATCCGGTAAGTTTAAAAAGTAAAAAAAAAGTCCCGTTGTGGTTGTGTAATCAGATAGCAGAGGCTCTCTCGACTGTTTGCTGGACGCGTCGAGAAGCCAGAGATCGAATTTTATGGCGTTGGCAGTTCGACGCCGACGCGCGCGTGCGTGTGCAGGCTGCCCCCGCGCCGCTTCGATCACTTGAATCGCGCCGCTTCCTTGTTCGCCGTCACTCCACGCGTCTCCTCCATAGACTTTGAATGTAAACCGGCCGCTTCGGCCGCTCGACAAAGGGGGCAGTGGGTAACAGGCATAAGGTGGTGATTCAGTGGGGGAGGGGGGATTATGTGTTTACTAGGTGTTTAAATGAGTGTGATTTTACATTTTAACAGGCAGACAGTCATGTAATGATCTGCTTCTGTGTGCATGTGTGTGTGTTTGTCTGTTAGCAACATATTTTAAAACCTTTACACAGATTATATAGAAAATTTCTAAATGTACTCATTGATTGTACATATACAACTGTGTAAGGTTTGTAGTTAACTTCATTCAAGATAGCCACTACAGCTAATCAACTTTTGGGGATTAGCTAATCAGGGATTAAGTCATATTTGGTCAAACTGAACTAAGCATATTTTCAGAATTCTGGCTTTATAAGCTACATTTTGATAGCCATATCATCTTGATATCATGAGCAGTTCCAGTGATATGGCTTGATTTGTCTTGCTAATTGATATAACTCCTGGAAAATTGGTCTGATTTATATTTGTTTCATACACTTAAGAGGCTTTATTGATGTCGTTTGAAAGAGGAAACTTTAAAACCATATTTGAATATAGGGATTTCCAAGTGTGAAAGAAAAATAGCTTTGCTAACATACGGAACATTTTGCAAAAACTTGAGGCTTTTCTGCTAAAAATCTTGTTAGTTGTTGGTACTGCTAAGATAAGTGCTTCAAAACATTCTTTAAGATTTCATTCAAAAGATCTATGGATAATGCATTTAATTATAATATTTTGGCAAAATACAGTACAATTATAGCAAAAATTTCAACCGATACATTTTAGTTACCTATATCTGATTAAATGGCTCAGATGGATGTGATGGGTGAAATTAGTTTATTTTATGATCAATGCCAAGCTTTAGGAATCAAAGCATCTCGTATCTAAAATACTGTATAATATCAATTTAAACTAATGGTCAAAATGAAACATAATTTAATAAAATTCCTCAACTCTTTAACGGTCCCACAGAAGTGTCTAAAATGCCTGGAAAATGTACACCCAAACTAAATTAGATGCTGTTCTTGAACC
>JBBPBX010025411.1:15379-28701 GCA_038048925.1 Garcialebias charrua | reverse complement strand
AAGTATTTGAGTGAGAGGAAAAAAAACAATCTCAGCTGTGTATAAACTAGAACCAACATAGCAAAAACATCAATAAAATGAATAAATTCAGCTTCAGATCAAAATGTCATGAATGAGCAGATTCAACCTATTTTCTATCATGTCCAGCACCATGTGGTGTAGGGGCAGGGTATATAGCTGACTCAGGACCTGGGTTCTATCCCCAGTCATTGCACATCTCGTGGTGTCTCTGAGCAGGACACCTAATCCCAAATTGCTCCCCGGGCGCTCACATAGCTGTCCACTGCTCCACCTGGGTGTAACCCATTGCACCTGTATCTCAGGTGCAATGGGTTAAATGCAGGGAGCCAATTTCGTCTTTGATTGGGAACATACAATGATGACAATACATAGCACTTTATTTATTTATGTTAGTTCAGCTCTTCATCGCTCTTTAACATTGGAAACCACATCTACTTCTATCAAAAAGGTTGTAACAAATAAAACTTGATCAAAGTTGGCTGAATGAGATGATAACGGATCGATGAAGCTTCAGGACAATTCATAGTTATGCTGAGATGACAACAAACGTGTGTATGAAAGTGAAATCATGTATAAAAGGTAACTGGACTTAGGCCCTGTCACAATAAGAAATTTTGCTGGGCGATAAATTGTCTCAGAAATAATTGCAATAAACGATAATATTGTTTGAAATTTAACAATAATTAGTAATTATTGTCAAATTTAAGAAGGAATTTTGTTCATTTGTTTTGTGTGTAGTACCTTTTTCAATCACCAGCAGCAAGAGACTGTTTGAACCAAAGGATGGATAGTGAGGGAGCGAGCAGCATGTCTCTTTAAGAAAAATGGGAGGGAGGCCCCTTGACGTAACATGGGCTGTCTCTCTTCGGTTCTCAAAATGGCAGACGCTCTGTGTGGTTTGAACTCTTTAACATAGCATTTTTCACACAAAGCTTTTAATAAAAAAAATCAGTAAACAAGTTATCAGCTTCTTTTTACAGAGAAAAACTACTTTTTACACAAAGGCACGGTTTCAACCGTGAATTTTGGAGCTTCGACAAGACAGAGGTTTATTTCCCCAAGGTCGGCCTGTTAGCTTAGCTCATAGCTTAGCTTCTCAGCTTAGTTGCTTTTAACGATCCAAAAAAGTGATTTTGGATGGTTGAAATAGATTTTAAAGAGAAAAGAGAAAGGGAGGGGTCAGTGACGAGCACTGGAGTTGAGCGTCTTGTCATCCAGTGTCTTCAGTAGAACGAGAGAGACGCGAAGAAACAATAAAGCTGATAAATGAAAATGAGGTTGATAATTTTCATTTATCATACGATTAATTGATTTATTGTTTATCGTGGCAGGCCTAACTGGACGTCCTTTATTGGTCCAGTCTGACTCAAATAAATAAACTAACCACTCAACACAATCGTTTTCAACCCACCTTCACACACCTAGCATGAATTCATCTCGTCATGCACTTCAGCTGCCGAGCCTTCAAACTGACAGAGTGATGAGAAAATGTTTAACAAGATCAAAACAAAATGAGCAGCTCGTTTTCCTCTTTACCGTGTAACTAAATGTCTGTGTGTATACGTGTGCACGTGAGTACATGTCTGTTCAGACATGGCAGTCCTCTCATGGGGTAATGGGAAATCTTTGTCGACTTTAAGCCTGGCTGCCATGGCAACGTAATGAGATGCTAATTGAATGGAGGCCTGTATGGTTTGTCCCTCTGCTCATCCCCCTCTCTGACGATCCAGGGCCAAAGCTAGAACTTATTCAACAGCCTTTTTATGACCGCTTCAACCCACCACCCAAGCACAAGCTCTATAAATTGACCCCCCCACCCCTGTCATGCTGTGGAAAACACATGAAATCACACAAAAGTGCGTGAATGTTCCCCAAAAAGCTTGTCAGCTCATGCATTGTGTCTTTCTGCAACTTAATTGGTTTAACCTTAAATCTTTGGCATGCCTTTCTGTTTCGTTTCTGCTCTTTGCACAGAGTGTGGAATATTAAGTCGCTTTACTTATTTAAGGGGTAAAAGAAAGAAACTTGGGCCGTGTCCATACAAACAGATAATTGGCAAAACGAACATTTTCTGGTGGATTTGCATTTACAATCCACATGAAGTACTGTATATACTGTGCATATACTGTATACTGTGTATTTTTTTTTTTTTTTTTTACAAAGTGTTTGAACATTTGCCTTTGTGCCTCCTTTTTTTTAAAACACTTTTGGGTCAGAGCCTTCTTTTTGTCTCAGTGTGTTGAAAAGACTGGGCTACGATGGTTGGCTACCAGTTGGCAAGTCTAAATCACAGGAAAACAGGCAGATTCTCTGCTGTTAACTTTGCTGCATCTTTGTGAACAACAAGCGAGCCATGTGGCCACGTTTTGAAGTCCGGATTGTGAAAATCATGTCCTATATTTGTGTGCATGTAAAACTATATCCTTGCCAGCGCACAGTTTTGTTGTCCAGTTTCGCCTACTTCGCACCACCTTCGGCTCACTTTGTATCCACTTTGGCTGATGCCCCCCCACGTTTCACTGCTGGAGCACACTTTTAAAAGGCAGACATGCAAACTTGGACCAGGATTTTTATATTTATCCTCAACGTGGTTTCAGACGTGAACAATGGATGTTTTCTGAGAGCTCCCATGCACGAGTTAAAATGCAGCTCTAGCACTCTTGAAAAGGGTTGCAGGTGTCCATGACAAAACTCAGGTGGATTCAGTCATTTGTGACAACTCTGTTGCTGTTTTGAGAGCAAATCGGATACAGAAAACATGGCAGGTGACAATGTGACAGTCATGATGTAAAACAGAAAAACATCAGGATGACCTCTTCAGCAGCCTTTGGCTGCAGAGGTTCCAAAAGAAAGGGAATGGCGGAGACACACATAGCAGGAAAGTAAAAAAAAAACAACATCCAGCTAAAATATCACAAACTTTAAAACATTTTTGTTTTCATTTAAATTGTATTTTTCTTCCATACATTAACTTTGCTCAACAAAAACATGTTCAACGAGATCTTCAACACACAACTTACATGTGTAGCATTAATTACTGTACCGGTATATACAGTATGTATATGGTAAATGGTAAATGGAGCTTATTTATATAGTGCCTTCCAGCCCCCTATAAGGGGCCCCAAAGCAATACCAGCCATTCATAAACACATTCATACACCGGTAGCGGTAGTCTGCCATGCAAGGCGCTTCCAGTCCTACCGGGAGCAACTCGGGGTTAAGTGCCTTGCCCAGGGACACAACGAGGTATGCAGTGACTGGGGATCGAACCCGGGACATTCCGGTCCTGAGCCGGCTGCCCTGCCTCTACACCAGGGGTCATCAACGTGGTGCCCCCAATGACAATTTGAGGTGCCCCCGGACCTGTTCTAAAAATAGCACAACTCACTATTAAGCTGCATTTAAAATTTCATTTTATTCAGTTGTTATTCTTTTTATTTTAAAATGTCTATCTTAAAAAAATGTTCTTAAAAATACGTTTGTTATACATTTTGTTTTCAATTTACGCTTTGTTATTTCCGAAGAGTTTATCAAACTGGTGCCCTTTGTATGATTCCGTACCCACGAAGTAGCTCTCAGTTTCGAAAAGGTTGGTGACCCCTGCTCTACACCATCTCGGCCCATATGTTGATAAGATGTTTAAATGTGCCAATATAGCACTGCTGTTCCACACAGATTCTTCACATGGCTTACAAATCCATCCAACTGTTGCGTAAACTGGGCTTCCAGTAGCACAACAGCCTCTTAAAGTACCGTTCTCCCACGGGCCCCTTTAAACCCAATAAACTGCCATTTTTATCTCACATCTGTGCACATGCATGCTTTCATCAAGATGCATTAACTTATTCTGCTAACCTTCCTGGTAAGCCAGTTGCCTCCTCTTTATAACAATACCAGCCAATCAATCACATTCCAAAACAGGAAGACCCCGGCTTGAACCCTTCAACCTTCTACGAGCACTTTGTCATCAGCGCTTGCATACCAAGCATAATGGGAGCTGTGCCCACCTTCTGCCAACAATGGAACAGAGGAACACAGAACGAGAGGGGTGGCAGAGATGCTGGACGGAGTCTGCATAATCTTCTATTGTCCCGCTGTGAGGTGATGATGGGGTGCCTGTGCGTCAGCGCACAGGCATGCCTTTTGAGGAATGTGTTGGAGGAATGGCCAGGGCTTGTTCGCCTGCACATGATAAATCATTCTACCTGAAATCCATTCACAGCATTGGAAAGTGGACAATGGGCAACGTAATAGAAAAAGAAAAAGAAAAAAGAGATGGGGGAAGAGAGGGGACGACAGTGGAGGATAGATCCACAAAAGAAGATTGTGAAGGAGTGAATGTGGAAAAACGAGAACTGGACTCATTATTGAAAAAGTTAAATGTTAAAGCTCTTTATTTTAACTTAATTACAAAAGAGGTTGGAAAGACAACCAGGAGAAAGAGTGCAAATGAGCTTCTTCATAAGAGACACATAAAGATTGGTGAATGTTTAAATTTCATAACAAAAGGGAGATCCCAGGCTAGAAGACAGATCAGACAGAAGGTTGTATGGTTAGGGTCTCTTTAAGAGCCTCTCTCCAACAGCAGAGAGACGTCATTTCAAAATCTGGCATCTGGTTCCCATCATCCTCAACATTTGTCTGTGCAACATATGCAGCCATGGGAAAAGAGATCACATCTGTGGTATGCACTTCCTCTGCTGCACGTGGTCATCACATGGACGTGACAAATCCAAAGGAGGTCATGCACGGGTGATGAGCAATATTAATTACAATGGATTAAAATAGAAATTACCTCATTCACTTGTATTATTGTCTTTCTGAAACCTTCCAACAGTTATCTTTTCAGGAGGAAAGCAACTATATTAAAGACTTTTGGTTTCTCCAAGAAGAGACTAAATAAGCACGCATGTGAAGAAAAACCCTGGGTGTGTGGCCCACCATGCATTCAACAGTTTGACAGCAGGACAGCCGTTTCCCCAACGTGAGTTGCTTTAAACACAACTAAACTTATCTTACAGCGACCACATATTAGGACATGGTGGGAGAAATTTCATCCATACATAATACAACAATGTGCAAAAAAATGAACCCCCCACCACCAACTTTTGTGGTACAGGAACCTTTGAAAGAGGAACTCCACCCATGCCCTTTTCCATCCTGCTCTTTCGTTCATGTTCTTGAACCATAATCTTTGGCCATCACTTTCTTTGTCCACCGCCTCAGCCCCTTTACGCTGCAGGACACAAAGCCAGGAAGGAAGTGCAGAGGACCAGAGAGCAGAGAATGGCTGCTGAACTGAGCGGGTCAGCCTGAGGAAACAGTCGCCGGTTTCCCGTTAACCTCAAGAGGGATGTGACCAGTAGAGCTTACGTGGCCGACCATATCATGATGATCATGGTGAAAAGTTAGATTACTTCACCCAATTGAGAATTTCCACAGAAAGGGTGAATTAATTACTAAAATAACGGCTTGAATAGTGGCTGTTCCGCTGACTTCTAACAACAACAATGAGAAATGAGCAACTTTAGTTAACACTGAGAAATTTGTCAATATTGTGTTTGTGCCAATTTAGGCAGACTGCACAAAGAATTGGCAAACTGAAGTGTTTTTTTTATTGTTTAGGGACCCTGTTGGGCTGGATAAGGGCGAACACCTGTGATCTGCTCTTGAGCGATATAACGCTCACATTCTCATGGAGCGGCAGTGGCTGAGTGGTTAGAGCAGTCATCCTCCAATGCAAAAGTTGGGGGTACGATTCCACCAGCATTCACATGACTGGGCAAGACACCAAATCCTTCATTGTCTCCGATGAGTGTCCCATGTGATAAAGCACTCATTAGTTTTTTGTAGAGATCTAGTAGAGTGCTGTATGAATGGGTAAATGAGGGCACAGATTGTAGTGTAAAGTACTTGGAGTATCTTGTTCAGATAGAAAGGCACTAAATAAGTAGTTAGGCCTGTCATGATAAACAATAAATCAATTAATCGCATGATAAATGAAAATAATCAACCTAATTTTCATTTATCGGCTTTATCGTTTCTTCGCGTCTCTCTCTTTCTACTGAAGACACTGGATGACAAAAGGCTCAAATCCAATGCTCTTCACTGACCCCTCCCTTTCTCTTTTAAATCCATTTTAACCATCCAAAATCGTGTTTTTGGATGGTTAAAAGCAGCAAAGTTGAGAAGCTAAGCTACGAGCTAAGCTAACAGGCCGACCTCTGGGAAAAAACTTGGTCTTGTCAAAGTTCCAAAATTCAGGGTTGAAACACGTGCCTTCGTGTAAAAAGTTGATTTTCTCTGCAAAAAGAAGCCGAGAACTTGTTTACTGATTTTTTTTTGTAAAAGCTTTGTGTGAAAAATGCTATGCTAAAGAGCTCAAACCACACTGAGCTGCCATTTTGAGAACCCCCCAAAAAAGGAAAGAGAGACAGCCCATGTCATGTCAAGGGGCCTCCCTCCCATTTTTCTTAGAGACACGCTGCTCACTCCCTCACTATCCATCCTTCGGTTCAAACAGTCTTATGCTGCCATCAAGTGGTCAAAAAAGGTACTACACCCAAAACAAATTAACCAACATTTCGTCTTAAATTTGACAGTAATTACTAATTACTGTCAAATTTTTAACAATATTACCATTTATCGCAATAATTTCTGAGATAATTAATCGCCCAGCAAAACTTACTGTGTGACAGGCCTAAGAAAAGTCCATTTACCATTCTCAGAGGCAACATGTATTCCCCAAGGGTAAAGTCGTGCCTTTTGTACAAGCTGCCATACATGATAGAGTACGGTAAGTCAACATGTATCTGTAGATCTGGGTATTTCTGTTGACTGCTCTCTGTCAATGCAAAGAATGTATGTACAGTACGGTAAGTGTGATTTATGTTTTTTTGTTTTTGTGCACATGTATGGTTTGATGTGATCCAGACACCCACTGCAAGCTGTTCAGACACGCAACAGACACACATTTCCAACATTCAGCACTGCTCATCATCATAAACCAGGGAGATAAAGTAGATAACACAAAACATACTTTCTGTCTGTTTCAGGAGTGGACATCTCGCTGCTGAAGCCTAAAGATTCCTGAGGATAAAAAAAGGGGCATGTGTTAGAATGACTTTTCAACAGAGCTTACCGTAAGTGTAAAATACATAACTGGGGAACAGGGTGATATGTGTATGAAGGTTTGAGTGTTTTGTACATATAGGTACTGTCTGCCTACCTGGATCTCATTGCGAAGCTGCAGAGAGGTACTGCTTGGATCCTGTTTCTCCTGGAAATACAGCAAGAGAAAGAGGAAAAAGGTTTTTTTTTTAAAAAAGTCCCCATTAAATATCAATCAGTGAAGAAGGTACATTTTGAAGACTACACTGACAGGTCCAAGCAGACAAAACAAGCTTTGTGTAATTTAAAAAAGACCAAAGAAAGTACAGAACAGGAAAAACTCAATGAATTCTTAAGATACAAGATTCTTTGGTAATGGTTCATACACACCTGCACATCACTGAAAACAAAAACAAGCACGTGTTTGCATACAAATAATACAAAAGTCAAGTTAAGACTTGCTTTGGGTATTTTAGATGTTACTGAATATGACTTGGCAGCATTATGTAGCTTTGTTAAATCTTCTCAACAAAAGAACACAAAAGCACCTTCCTGCGTTCTAAAGTGACATTACAGCCATGTTTACTTTCCTCTACTTGAGTCAAACACCCGCTGGTTGGCCTCTTATGATTAAAATACCACAGTACATGTTTGACTACATTTTAAAATTTGTTTTGAGACTTCGCTGAACTTTGGCCTCAAATTTAACAAATGGCTTCAGAAACAAAACAATGTGTAACGGCACAAAACTTCATATTCAAAATCAATGGGAAAACCATCAGTGAGATTAAATTTAATTAAAGTTAAGCTAAGTGTACATGCATTTTTAAGTCTGTAATGCATGATATGAATATGGTTGGATCATTAATCCCTCAAACGTAGATCTTTGGTTTTAAAGTAGTATTTTATTTTTATTTTTTAGCAAACCACTTTTATTGAGTGGGGACTGCCTAGTAAGGCAACAACCTTTTACTTTGTATTATCCACCTGACAAAGGTTTCTTAACTTTATATCTTACTCTTCCGTCAACTTTAATGCAACCCAAACCACACAAATATTATATCAAAATGACCAGCTCGGCACCATGATGTGTGTTATTACTTTTAGTGGTGTTTAGTGGTGTTTTGAGTCGCCATGGTGACATAATTTGCAAATAAAGACATAATTTTTATTAGTAATTTTTCATAGACACTGGTTGCAAATCACATATCCAAGATGGCCACCTGAGCTAAAAAGAAAAAAAATTGGTAAATCAGCCATTTTTAGAGATATTAAGCTGAAATTTGGTGTGGTAGTAGCTGAGACCAATGCCCAATAAATAATGGATAAAAAACATTCAAGATGGCTGTCAAAGCTCAGTTTAAATGGCTTTAACTCAGCTATTTTCACAATTTGGTGTGATTTTAGCTGAGAACCTACCCCAACACATAGGCTACTGAATCCAAATCAAAAATCCAAAATGGCCACTATAGCTTAATTTTTTTAAAACTCATTAAAGACCGTGTAAAGTGAATTTCAACATTTTCTTCAATAAACATTATAAATGTCGTAATTGTAATCTTGTAAATGAGTAAAAAGTCTCAAAATTGTAGCTCAATTAATTTTGGAGTTATAGATCAAACTGTGTATAAACATATTTCTCTTTCAGGATTTTTTAGGCGTGGTTTAAATGTGACCGCGTTTCGTCACGCGGTCACAAGCCCCACCCCCTGCAGCTCCAGCCGTATAAATGCGTTCTTCGGTGGAGCCGTTCACTCGCTACCGACCGTCTCCCTCCAGTACTCTAAAACCCAGGCGTGCTGCTGGAGCTACCACATGCCACCTGCACCTCCGCGCACCTCCGCCCCCCCGCGCGCGCGTGTGTGTGTGTATGTGTGAGAGGCGATCCGCGTGAAGCTGAAATCCTGCCACGCGCGCCGTGAAACGCCGTGACTCCGCTGACACAGATGAGATAACTTATCAACGTGATTACTCTTTATTTTAATCACCAACACAGACCCCACATGCGATGTGACCGGGTCGGACCGCGAGTCCGCTCATCTTCTAAAATAGCGCTGATTATAACAGCGGAGTTATGTGTCCTCAACTTTAAAAACATAACCAGAGTTGTTAGTGCACTAAAAACAGCGTAACTCTTGGAAAAAGAAGCTGCTGGAAGCCAGAACTCAGATAAAAACGGAGCAGGTGGATCTCTGCTTCCCCCGTATGCCTCCCCACACAGCTCAGCTCTGAAGGGGGCAGGACACGGCGCAGTACTGCGCTGAAACCACGCCCACGCGCTGACACGCCCCCACCGTTTCAGAGCAAGGCAAAATCATGTTTTTTCATGATTTTTGACACTTAATTTTATAAGGAAAACAATGTTTTTAATCAGTCAGATTTATATGGGTGATTAATAACACATATGTATGCCATGTGACAAACTAAAAACACAAATTTAATTTCACTTTACACGGTCTTTAACATTTTGCCATTTTAAGCTGAAATTTGGTATACAGTAGTGGTAGCTGAGAGCGAACCCCAACACACAATACAGTCAAATCAAAAATGTTAAATGGACGCAACGTGGCAGTTTCAATCATAATTTATCCAGGAACTTTCTAGTTTTTCATTAAAGAACAGTGAAAACAAAACAATCTGAGGCAAGTTTCTGCTTCTTCTTTCGGTCTGGCATTTAATATCTTAATAGCAAAACAATAATTACAGAAGATATGCCAAGATGCATGCAGTGTTGTGTTTGTTAGCTGTGGAAATTGTGCCAGTTTTATTCCATATGACGGCTAAAACAACTGTTTGGAGGCGTTAATAACACAAACTTGTTATCTGACCTGCTCTTCAGAGGCGCAAACAAACTTTTCCCTGACCTACAGCAGCACGAGGTATGTTGATTCATGTCAACGTTATGTGGGAAAGTTTCTTGAGGTCAAAGTTAAAACACCTGGAAGTTTTCTAATCTTGTAGAAAGAAAGCGGAGATAATATTTTGTCGATCATGTGACGGAGCAGGACATTTTCTCATTATCACCACAGAAACAAGTACTGTATGACATCAGCCAAGGTGAATAAACCTGAAAGCTACTAGATTTCTGGAAACAACTGACTGAATGTTGACCTGCTGTAAGGGTTTCTGTGAAATATGGAGCAGGAATGTTAGAGAAATATGCATCGTCTTATCTCCACAACAAGATATTAGACTAAAACTGAACCACAAGAAGCATATACTGTAGAAGAATTCTTACAGCATGTTTGACACACACACATCCTTTATTTTTAGTTTTTCTTTTTTAAGCATTTAGGCAGTGGTGTATAACCCTTTCACCCTGTCAACCTCTACACACGAGGGAATTAGTCAGAGTTGACATTACCTCTTTTTACAAGCTCTTTAAGAGACTGAAGCCTTCAATTTTTCGAGAAGTGGCCCTGAAGTGCTGAGGAGGCAGAAAACCTTGAAATGAGCCCAACCCTACACTTATAATAATTGTAATCAACTGCAGACAGACTGTAAAGGGGTTGTCAGGCAGTATGGCTGAGTTTACATTCAGCTCTATAAGTCTTACAAGCCATCTGTACATATGTCTGTTACTCTGATCAAGCATTCGGAAGTTTGCTCAATAAGTAAATCATTTTAAGTCGGAAGAGCCTTTAGACAGACTGTCCGTCTCAGGGAATACACAGATCCCCATAAGTCAGATAGCAGGTATCTGTCATAAAACCCTCTTAATTAACTCGCCAGGCTGTGGGGGGAAATCTGGGAGAAGAACGTTTGCCATTCTCTTTAAGGAAAGAGATTTGAGACAAAGAAAGCCCACATCCATCCCTTTAACAAGCGCAGCTTTAACAATCTTGTTTAAACAACAGCCCTGTGCAAAAAATACTGCGTGCCCACATAAAGAGCAAGACATTAAACAAGGCGTGTGCTCAAATGTGCACGCTCATCCACAAACACACTTACAAAGGTAGCAGCAGACTGGTTTAGCTATCAGATCCTCTTTGATGGCTTCTCCGGTCTGCGGCGACAGGGAAGATTTGCCGGTCTTACCAGTGAATAAGTATGGGCACCGTGCCAGCAGGGTGCTTAAGTCTTCCACCTTTTCCTCTAGCAAACAGGTCACATATAGAATATGGAATTGCACCAAAACATCCAGTCCAGACACATACTCTGGCACACATACCACCACAGACATAAAAACAGGCTAAAAGCACCTACACACATTCAAACACTTCGCCTCCACTTTCACAAACAGCGCTTCTAAAGTACACAAAACACTCTCTTGTGTCTCCTCCTCATCCTCAGCTTTCATGTTCTCGTCTTGTGTGCCTGAGCATGCCATCTTTGGCATGGAAGGAGTGGGTGAGTTGATGAAGGGGGGGTGGGGAATGGGCGAAAAAGAACAAAATCCTACATCCTGTTCGCTTTTCAGTGCAGATTTGCGAGGCTACAAAAACTGTAGCTTGTGGGACATTCTTGGTCTGCTGCCCTCATACATCTCCGCCTACATGTCTTTGCGTGAGTGCAGCTACAGTGTGCGCTCTCAGGACATGATTACCTGCAGTGTTCCGTCAGTGAGGACTGAACTTGGAAAAAGGGCCTTCTCCTACTCCGCTCCTGCTTCATGGAATATCTTACAAAAAGATCTGAAGCTCTCGACCTTGACTTCTCTAAATGGTTTTCAGAATCTGTTGGAATCCTGGCAAAAACCAATGCAGATTTGTTCCTGTCTTTGATTTTATACGTCTACCTTATAATGTTTTGCTAGTTTTTTGATACTTTGTTAAAAAAAAAAAAAAAACTTTCTTTTGTTTTTTTCTCTCTTTTGTTTTCTATTGTTTATTGTTTGTTTGTTTATTGTTTAATGAAATTCTATCACTGCTGTTCATTGTTCTTTAGTTTTAGCAGGTCGCTTTCGTAAATGAGCCCATGAGGTTCAAAAGATTTACCTGACTAAATAAAGGTTGAATGAATGAATGAACATGTGCTTCGCCAGTGGAGAAGCGTGAACAAATGGTGAAGAAGTTGCCAGCGCCACGGCTTCTCAAACAGAATACCAGATCAACACGTTCTGAAGGGGTGTCTGAGTGAGAGCAAGGCTTAGATCTCACAGCCCACTCCCAGAGGGGGTGTGCTATCCTTTACATGAACTTACCAGCAACATCTTGTGATGCTGCCCTACTTACTTACTCAAAATTGGCATGTATGTGTGAATATGTGCATGATTTCCCACCAGATGGCCACAAGGGGGGTATTTGTGTAGTGGTTAGACGTTGTGGATCTGTGTGCAATTTTATGGCAACAGCAGCTTTATTCCTTTAAATGCTTAAGCTTGATTGAGATTGATCAAATAAAAAAAGGCAAAAGGAAGAATTTTGGGTAACGAGGATAAAGTCTTGTAGATTTTAATGTTCATGTTGACAATGCTTATTGTAAAGTAGCATTTTTAATGCATTACTGATAAACTTAAACATGTTTCTGGACCAAAAGACATAAAGGGTCACACCCTGGGTCTCGTCTTCTTTCTTGATTTAAATCTTGTAAATGTGTGTATAGAGGATGTACATGCACGTGACCAGCTGCATTCTTTTTTATTTACTTTGTCCTCGAGATCCTCCGACACAAAAAATTAAGGTTCAGAGTCGCATTATTGATCAGAATGCAGCTGAGAGGTTCACTGCTTTGTTAAACCCTTGATTTTGTCAGGATGCCATGATGTTGATGTTTTTACTCAGTCTTTTAACAGTCATTGTTCAGCAATTTTAGATAAAGTAGTCCCCTTTAAAACAAACTTTTCATTAAAAAAAAAAAGCCTTTTCCCTGGATTAATTAAAAGATTCAGAAATTGAGGAGAAACTCTTGTAAGGTAGAGCAATTATGGAAATCACGTAAACTTAAGGTTCATAGACTTTATCTTAAGGTACAAAGGAAGTCCTTAAATAAGTCCAGTAGAAATGCCAGAGCTCTATTCTTAATCTTTACACAGCTGATATAGTCCAGCAAAAAATCCCAAGAGCCTGTTTGATACCATTACACTGTTGTTAATCCTTCAGTTTCCAGTGCTCATGCAACAACTAAAACAGACTGTAATAATTTTCTTACATTTCTTGGGTTGAAAAGGTCAGTGGTGTTATGGCAAATGTCTCTGTCAACCACTTACAATCATTCTTGTGATCCACTTCCTCATACATGGTCTTTCTTTG
>JBBPBX010025411.1:0-13089 GCA_038048925.1 Garcialebias charrua | reverse complement strand
CCACCAGTACAACTGGTCTAGAACCGCCACTGCTTGGCAAACATTAAACAGTGGTTAAGTGACAATTACGGTACATGCAACAGCTTATTCACACGTTTAAATGAGAAGGAGCTGGACTATCTTCAGTTGTCCAGAAGTCAGCTTCAAGATTGCGAACACATCTCACCAATTTTAGCTTCCCCTTCACTTGCTCCCAGTTCATTTTATAATTAGTTTTAAAAGTTTGTTTTAAATTTTAGTGCTTTGTATGAACAAGGTCGAGGGTGAGGTTCTATCTCAAGTTGAGGAGTTTAAGTATCTTGGGGTCTTGTTCACAAGTAAGGTAAGAATAGGGCGTGAGATTGACAGATGGATTGGTGTAACATCTGCAGTATTGCAGACTCTGTACTGGTCCATTGTGGTGAAGAGGGAGCTGAGTTGTAAGACACAGCTCTTCGTTTAATGGTCAGTCTACGTCCTTACCCTCACCTATGGTCATGAGCTCTGGGTATAGCGACCAAAATAATGAGACTGTAAATACAGGCGGTTGAAATGAGTTTCCTCCGCAGGGTAGCTGGACTCTCCCTTAGAGATAGGGTGAGAAGTTCAGTCATCCAGGAGAGACTCAGAGTAGAACCGCTGCTCCTGCGCATGGAGAGGAGCTAGCTGAGGTGGTTCGGGAATCTGGAAAGGATGCTCCCTGGGCGCCTCCTAGGGAGGTGCTTCAGGCATGTCCAACCTGGAGGAGACCCTGGGGAAGACCCAGGACACGATGTCCTGGGAACACCTTGAAATCCTCCCAGAAGAGCTGGAAGAGGTGGCTGTGGAAACAGATGTCTGGGCCTCCCTGCTCAAGCTGCTGCCCTCACGACCCGCCTTCGAAACAAGCAGAAGATAATGGATGGATTGATAGATGCATGAACAAGTGCCTTCTGATATCTCTGACTTGGTTAAGCTCCACACACGGTCTCGCAGGTTAAGGTAATCTGATCAGAGGTTGTTGGTGGTATGCCATACCCATTTCTAATCTTATGGGGATACCATACCATACCATACCATTTTATTTATAAAGCACTTTAAACAGGAACAAGTCCACACCAAAGTGCTGGACAAACAAACACGCAACAGGCAACACAGACAATGAAGTACAACACGAAAAACATAAAAACATTGCAGATCATAAATCAAACGATCCAATACAAATCAAGTATTAATACTTGTAATAGTATAATCAAGTATCCAAACAGTTGCACTCCAACTTTAAAATGCACTGCCCCCTAGAGTTGCATACGGGTCAAAAAACTGCGACACGGCTCGGCCCCAGTTCACAGCCATCATTTCCAAACCTCACCTGATCTGACGAATTAACAGTAATTACAGGTCCAAGTAGTAGCGTGAAGCACCTTGTGATGTTGTATCTATGAAAAGTGCTCTATAAATAAAGTTTACTTAATATCAGCAGACAGGGTACTTAATTTAATTACTTTGTATATTTTGAAATGTAAGGTTTACTTAATATCAGCAGACAGGGTAATTAATTTAATTACTTTGTATATTTTGAAATGCATTTTAATCATTAATAACTTAATATAAACCAGGTTTCGAAAATCATAACTAAAAGGGTATACTGTACAGACAGAACTCAATTTAACATGTGAAGTCACTGCCAACTGAAGAAGGTGGGTGTAGGTGGATGTGCAGCAAAAGCAGAGAGGTGATTTAGTGGAGGCACTCCAGCTGGCATGGTTGGGTGGATCTAGGTGGGCGAGTGAGAAGCTGCTAGGTAGGAATGTGAATGTAGAGAAACAGGATGGACACCAAGCAACACGCAGAAAAAAGGCAGTTAGCAGCTGAACCAGATGGAGCAGTGCAAGCCTGTAAAACCAGTTATTTGGGAAGATTTACCCAGCAAACACTGAACACACAATGGTTTATTGCACAATAATGTGTTGTCTAAATCTTGCAAACAGGATGTATAAGTTTATTTTAAAAGACAGCCTGTTATTTCAGCTGAGAGCTGCTGCAAATATAAAATGTAAAAATAAACTAACTATTGACACTCTTGAATAATTGGTCCCTTTCAAGAGAGAGCATTTATAAATGCCGAGGATCATTACTCTTCTGGTATGTCAAGACTAATATCAGAGTAATTACAAATTGCAGTGACTAAGTCATAAGTCCAATACTGTACTGACAAATAAATTATGAAATTACATGACAAATGCTTTAGGTTATGCCAACAAAAGAGCACTGCCAACATCTGTTAGAAGGTATCCTACAGCCACAAAGGCAGCATACTGAGAAAAATGGGTTTTCTTTTGTTTCTGGCTAAAAAGGACAGTGGAGAGGACAAATTAGTTAGTTAGTTAGTTAGTTAGTTAGATTTTATTTCATTTTGAACAGTTTTGGTTATTTCTGACGAATTAACAGTAATTACTAGTTTTGAACAGTTAAAATTTTTAAACAATACCATAAACAAATAAAAAATTTAATATTTCCACCAAAATATTCTGGAAACAATACAGAATTATATCCAAATAATCAGCAAACTCTCAAAAGAGTTTTAGACTTTGTTTTTCTACTGTAGCTTTAACCCAGCTGAACTGACCCACTTGGACAAATGAAGTCCATGCGGGCGTTAACCGCACCGTTTCTTGTCTTGTGGCCAAAACAAAACAAGTTTGGTCTTGAGCCTTGAACCCCCCCACACACTGTCAAACTACTCTGTTGAAAAATCAATTACAGAGCAGTCCTAAGGTTAGTGACTCAATCAGACACAAGTTGCAGCGTTTTTAGGTTTAAAGTCTTTCAATTATAGACTTTAAAATCACCAGAGTGTACGGTGCATCGGAGGAAAGGCGAAGAAGGGACAACGAGGAGGAGGTGGGGGCAACCTTAGCATTTCCGGGCCAGCTTTGAGACATGAAGGAAATTTGGAGCTGAGTTTTTGACAAATCCATGAGACTTTCTCTGTCCATAGTCATGAAAAATGAGGGAAAGTGAATATACTTTACAGAAAATCCATAAGACTTGTTGTGCTGGGTGGATCATCCAGTGATGGAACTCTAATGCCCAATCAACGGCTGCTGTCTGCTTACGTCAAAATAGTCACCTCGGAGCAGCTCGCTTGAACCACCAACAAGCTGGTTCCATAATGACTGAGTAGGGATGGGTACCTGTAGTCTGCAGGACTTAACTGGTGCAGAACATGAGTGTAGAGACAGTGGCAAAGCTCCAAAGGGGCTTGTTTTGGCCCGTTTTCACCATCAGCAGAAGTTGCAGTAGCACTGACACTGAACAGAGTGATGCAGTTGTTGCTTGAGGATTTAGAACAGACCAAATGTAAATTAACATTTCCCTTTAATTTACATATAAACCTATTTTAAAGTTGGATAAAATCTGCCTGAAACAAAACGCTTAGTTCACAGTTGTATGTCAGAATGACTGAATGTGCATGATTTATTTCTTTATTTTTGGTCTATAGCAATGAATACAGCACTCCAAAAATCTAAAGCCTAGATTTCTCCTTGAACAGATGCATAACCTCTACTGCCTTTCATGCTAACGTGTCAAACTAAGATCATGTTCTGTTTAAAAATGACAATAACATTGTGTGTTATAGCACAAGAAATATTTCACAAACTGTCAGCTCAATATCCATCTCACAATGGGTTGAGTTAGTTGTAGATGTACAACGAATTATTTTATGCCATTTTCATTATCCAACAGCCAGACAAACATGAACACACACAAACAAAGACATACACTATTGCACTATTGTCTCCCTTTCATAGCAGCAGTCAATAAAAATGCTACTTAAAGAGCGGCTCACCTCACTGTGAAACGGTAGCTCCGCCCCCAAGACGAAATTCAAAAAATGCAACAAAGTGGGAGTGTCAACAGACACCGCCAAAGGATGGGGAGGCGGGTAGGGGTTGAGCGAGGAGGTGTGGTCAGGACGAGAGACTGTTATTGCTTCTGAATGTTAAAATTACATTACCGTAAACACCGGAGGAAAATACGCTTTGTCAAATTATTAACAATAAACAAGAAAAAATTGTACACAATACGCCTCGGTGTTTAATACGCGTCATCGCCACGCGACGCGTCAGCTCAGTCCTGATCAAGATGGCGGCGACAGAAGCAAGCCAGTACGAAGAACTTCACAAGGAAACACGGTAAAAACAATTATTTTTTTGCGAGAAAAAATATATTTCTTAGCTGACTTTATAGAAGACGTGCTCCTGAGTTTAACGAAATGTTCAAATCAGCTGGATTTTTAAAAAAAGTTCGCCGATTTTTATGCAGGCGCCAGGCGGGTCAGACCGGACGCTTTCTTTCTTTAAATTTAGCTAAATAAACGCTTAAAAATATATATTTCTTATCTGACTTAATAGTAGACATACCGGTACTCCTGAGTTTAACTTCTTCTTCTTCTTCTTCTTTCGGCTTTTCCCTTTTCAGGGGTCGCCACAGCGAGTCATCCTCCTCCACCTCACTCTGTCCTCTGCATCCTCTGTCCTCACTCCAACTACCTCCATGTCCTCTCTAACTGCATCCATATATCTCCTCTTTGGTCTCCCTCTTTGTCTTTTTCCTGGCAGCTGCATTTCTAACATCCTTCTACCAATATACCCACTGTCCCTCCTCTGGACATGTCCAAACCATCTCAGTCTGGCCTCCCTAACTTTATCTCCCAGTTGTTCAACATGTGCTGTACCTCTGATGATCTCATTCCTGATCTTATCCATCCTTGTCACTCCTAAGGAGAACCTCAGCATCTTCATTTCTGCCACTTCCAGTTCTTTCTCCTGTCTTTTTGTCAATGCCACTGTCTCCAGACCATACAACATAGCTGGTCTCACCACTGTCTTGTAAACTTTTCCTTTGACCTTTGCTGACACCTTTTTGTCACAAATCACTCCTGAAACTTTTCTCCATCCACTCCATCCTGCCTGGACTCTCTTTTTCACCTCTTTACCACATTCCCCATTTTCCTGGACAGTGGACCCCAAGTACTTGAAGTCCTGCACCTTTGTGACCTCTGCTCCTTGTAGCCTCACTGTTCCACTGGCCTCCCTCTCATTCACACACATGTACAGGTAGTCCCCGATTTACGAGCGAGTTCCGTTACAACGAGGCGCTCGTAAACCGGAAATCTCGTAATTTGGAACGGCCGCCACGTGTCTCGTAAGTCCGGAATTTCGCTCGTAAATTGGAACGGTTTTGCTAGCGCGACTACAAACACTCGTTTTTCATCGAAAAACTGCTTATGAGTGCATAAAAATGATCGGAAACGTGTGTCCACATGTTTAGCTAACGAACTGTGGTGAAAAAACACAGAAAAACTCAGTATTTTTTGCGTTTTTTCAAAAAAATTGCCAGCTCGTAAGTCCGGAACCTCGTAGATCAGAGCGCTCGTAAATCGGGGACTACCTGTACTCTGTCTTACTACGACTGACTTTCATTCCTCTTCTTTCAAGAGCATACCTCCACCTCTCCAAGTTCTCTTCCACTTGTTCCCTGTTCTCACCACAGATCACAATGTCATCTGCAAACATCATAGTCCATGGGGATTCCTGCCTGACCTCATCTGTTAGTCGGTCCATCACCAGAGCAAACAAGAAGGGGCTCAGAGCCGATCCTTGATGCAATCCCACCTCCACCTTGAAGCTATCTGTCACTCCCACAGCACATCTCACCACTGTCCTGCTGTCCTCATACATGTCCTGTACCAGTCTAACATACTTTTCTGCCACTCCAGATTTCCTCATGCAATACCACACCTCTTCTCTTGGTACCCTGTCATATGCTTTTTCTAAATCCACAAACACACAATGGAGTTCTTTCTGACCCTCTCTGTACTTCTCTATCAACATCCTCAAAGCAAAGATGGCATCTGTGGTGCTCTTTCTTGGCATGAAACCATACTGCTGCTCACAGATAGTCACATCTTGTCTAAGTCTTGCTTCCACAACTCTCTCCCAGATCTTCATTGTGTGGCTCATCAACTTAATTCCCCTGTAGTTGCTACAACTCTGTACATCACCCTTGTTCTTAAAAATGGGAACCAGCACACTTCTTCTCCATTCCTCAGGCATTTTCTCACCCTCAAATATTCCATTAAATATTTGAGTCAAAAACCTCACTGCCATCTCTCCGAGACATTTCCAAACCTCCACTGGTATGTCATCAGGTCCTACTGCCTTCCCCTTCTTCATTCTTTTCAGAGCTTTCCGGACTTCACCCTCACTAATCTTTCCCACTTCCTGGTCCACAGTTTCTATTACCTCCACTCTTCTTTCTCTTTCATTCTCTTCATTCATTAGCTCCTCAAAGTAATCCTTCCATCTTCCCATCACACTCTCCTCACTTGTTAGAACATTCCCATTCCCATCTTTAATAAGCCTAACCTGTTGCACATCCTTTCCAGCCTGATCCCTCTGTCTTGCCAATCGGTACAAGTCCTTCTCGCCCTCTTTAGTGTCCAGTCTCCCATATAACTCATTGTACGCCCTCTGCTTTGCCTTAGCTACTTCCCTCTTTGCTCTATGTCCCATCTCCTTATATTCCTGTCTCCTCTCTTCAGTCCTCTCACTGTCATATTTCTTCTTGGCTAATCTCTTTCTTTGAATGGCGTCCTGCACTTCACTATTCCACCACCAGGTTTCCTTATCATCCATTCTCTGTCCAGATGACACACCGATGGTACTCCTGAGTTTAACGAAATGTTCAAATCAGCGGGGCCAAGATGGTGTAGTGGCAGGGCTTCCGACTTGGGACCCGAAGGACGCGGGTTCGCGCCCCGGCCACTACACACCTTGGGGTGTCTATGAGTGCACACCTAATTCTCCAGCTCCCCGGGCGCTTTCTATGGCTGCTCACTGCACCACCTGGTGGTGGTTGGGTTAAATGCAGAGACGAATTTCATCTGTGTATGGGAAACATACACAGATGACAAAAAAGGACATTATTTTTTTTTATTATTTTTTTTTAAAGTTCGCCAATTTTTATGCAGGCGCCAGGCGGGTCAAACCGGACACTTTCTTTCTTTAAATTTAGCTAAATAAACGCTTAAAAAATATATTTCTTACCTCACTATAGCAGACGGGCTCCTGAGCTGAACCAAATGTGAAATCAGCTGGATTTAAAAATCTGCGGTGTGGTTTATGAGTGGTATCTTGCAAACAAAAACAGCTACCGGTACATCCACAGCAGGGAGCGGGCAGCGACAGAGTCATCAGTCCGACCAAAGGAGGCTTTTTTCGGACACATGCAAGTAGAAACTTCTGGAAGTGGCCCCTCTTCCTCTTCGCTCTCTGAGTCCTCTGCTGGCTGCTGCCTACAGCGCCCGTATAGCGGCCGAAACTGGTACTGCACCATTTTTGCCAAAAATGAAAAACGAAGAATCAGAGCGAAAAATTGGTCTAAAAATATGGGGAAAAAAATCCATAAATAATACTCTTCGGTGTTTAATACGCTGTACATTCAAATGAGCAAAAATACAGCGTATAATACAACGGTTTTTACATTAGTCATAAACAACAAGCAACAACAAAGAATAATTATGTACGGTACTCACCCGATCTATCCGAAACAAAAGGCGTAAAAAAAAAAAAAAACATAATCCAAGATATGCCGTGACCGGGGTTCAAACCTGGGTCTGTCGGATCCCAAACCCGCACCTACACCATTGCCCTATCGTGGCATTTATGCATTACCCATCCATCGCAATATAAGAAAACAAATACAACCAAATAGTTTTGATGTAGTGAAAAGTATTCCTAAAATAAATAAGTTAAAATATACAAATAACTATTGCCATTTCCGAAAACTATAATATGCTTCTTTGCAGTATTTTTCCGGAGTGCAATGTACCACTTCCATATAAGGTATGAACTGCAGCGAGGACCTTCTCATCTCTGCAGGGGATTGGCTCTGCTTGAACCACTTTCGTGACGACAGAGTGCAAAAACACATCACAGTGCGAATCATAGACCAATCAGAAAATTAAGGTGTAATTCACCAGTTCAACCCATAGGACTACCGTAAACATGTTTTTAGACCAAATGTTGCAGATTTAAACAAATATGCACAAATATATGAAAATTAACACAGACATAGCGCTATAAAACATTTAAAACATATTCTAGGGAGTTTATCAGCTAAAAAAAGTTAATTTCAGGGTGACTTACACTTTAGTCCAGCTGTAAGCCTCAAACATCACCAAATAGGCATGCCAGTGAGAGCTGTCTAAGCTTTCATCTATAAGAGTGGTGGGAAACTGGGCACAGTGGTGCTATTCCATCCAAAGGGGATGTTTGTTTAACCACTTGTGTCCCATTGGCTCAGAAAACTAACAGAGATGCATAGAAACAACTGAGCGCAGATTAGGCAGGAAGTAGGTGCATTGATAGTTATCTCAGAAAGAGCTTCTATCATCAGCTTTTAATAGAGAGCCCGCATTTTCCTGACAACACAGACACCTGTGCTGTTAACTACCGGTACATGCAGGTCAGGACACAAGCAAAAAATGTTGCATTATTTAAGAAAAGGAGCAAAAGTTGTTAAATGACCAACCAAAAGTGTCTACTTACAAAAAAATGAATGTTCTTTGAGATTTACAAGTCAATCTGAGACCATTTTAAAGAACAGAAACTTGAAAAAAAAATACTTCTCTCATTTTGGTCTGATCGTGTTGACCACAGTTAAGCAGGCTGTGGGGCTTTCCGGTGGGATAAAAAAAAAAGTGATGTCAGCGATCAATGTAGACTATAACTGTAATACTATTACAGTTTTCTTTCATCAAGTCCTTGCCAAGTATCATGTTGACTCTTGACTTCTGCTTTCTTGCTGACTGAGTGGGAAAACCAGAAAAGACCAAAAAAAACAAGATGAACAACTTGAGCCCTTTGCCTGAAATGTTGCTAACTAACCACAGCCAACTTCAGTCCAAGGATTCCAGTGGGAAAGATGTGTAATTATTTTAGTACAGGTAGTCCCCGACTTACGAGCACATCGACATACGAGGTTCCGGACTTACGAGCTCACTAACGAACAGTAAATTTGTAAAGAACATACAGAAAATACAGCACTTTCATGTGTTTTTCGATGAAAGTGTGTTAGCTAACCGTTTGTAAACAAGTTTCTGAGCATGTTTATGAACTAGTATGAACGTTTGTGATGAAAAATGAGTGTTCGTAGTAGCGCTAGCATAAATTTTCCGACTTACGACCGAAAATCCGGATTTACGAGCAACACGTGTTTCGGGTTCCGACATACGAGATTTCGTGTTACGAGATAGTCGTAGTAACAGAACTCGCTCGTAAGTCGGGGACTACCTCATCACGGGGGCTACATTCCAGACACCCCCATGATTGGTGAAAATCCACGAAACAGGGATATTATATTTATTTTAGTGCCAGTATTTATATATATATTTTAAGGCTTTATAAACCTGTCCCACACTCTTGCAATGTTCTTCACAATGTTCTAAACTCTCTAAATGCTCTAAAAGAGCACAGCGAAAGAGAGCAGACAGACTGATGCTACAGTTAATGAGCACGGGGGTGGACTGGCCATCAGGAGCACCGGGACATTTCCCGGTGGCCTGGCCTGTTCAGTGATCGCTGAGGGGCTGGACCAAAGGCTAGGTTCGGGTTGCACTTGATTATTTTAAATAATCCCCCACCTCCTGACAGCCTCAGAAAGAGAAAGGAGCAGGGGTGGAGTCGGTCTTTCCCTATTGCTACTGTTCAGGGAGCTTCAGTGAGGCGGATACCTGAGTAAGCGGCATGGATTGTTTATTTAAAATAATCAAGCGCAACCCGAATTGAACCTTTGTCCAGCCCCTCGGCAATCATTGAGTGGGCCAGGCCACCGGGAAATGTCTCGGTGCTCCCGATGGCCAGTCCACCCCTCAGCACAATACTCTGGTTGGTCACCTTCCATCAATCAGCCAATCGTGTGTCGTGTACAATCTTACATTGAAAACCCATGAAACAGTGAGTCCGCAAAAGTCAAACCGTGAAATAGCAAGGGACTACAATATTTATTTAGTTATTTATTTTCATATATAAAAACTATGGGTAAAAAAGTGATCTTCGTTGACTCTTGCACTTCTTTACCTATCTGCCCTCAAAACCACTACTTTCTTTAAATGTCTATCCAGTAATGGGACTCTTAAACATTGTAAACTTCTGCTTCACACCAGCTTTAGCTGCTTGTTGGACACACTTCAAAAGATACAAACCAGTCTTTCACTTGTAAGAGTCTGACATTACCACCATCTATTCTTTTCCTTAGTTCAACTCTTGTGCACTGTGTATTGGTTTCACCTTTCCCTGTCAATAATGTCAAACAAACAAACAAAAAAGAAATGCACCTTATCCTAAAAAAAATATATTCTACACTTTAAATTTCCCAAAACTAATTTTAGAAAGCATTGCAACAAAAAAACAAGGCAAAGTTCAGTCCACACAGTGTGGGTTGATCCTGCCTAGTCCAGAGCTCTCGGTAAGGTGTTGTCTGACCTATATTTCTTTCGTCATGCATTTTCCCCCGCTCTTCTTCTATGTTTTGCTGCCAAACGTCGAAAGAGTGGCAGGACAGCTGCAGGCTCTCACATTCGCTACTCCTCCTCCTACTCATTCCCCTCATCCTCCTCCCTTCTTCTTCCTCCGTCCTCATCCTTATCCTGTTCCTGCTTTGGGGCTTGAAGCTCAGGTCCCAGTCAGCTCTTTTACTCTCTTCTACATAGAAAAATACGCCCTGATTGTTTCCTTTTTTCCCCCTTTTGTTTTTTGTCCTCGGGATGAAACATTCCCCAAACTAATACATGGCTTGAGGTATTAGTGCTCGATGGGAAAAGATACATCAAAGCCTCAACAAAGCATCCACAGGCTTTCTAATTCCTCCCTTTAAAGATGTGAGAAGAGGAAGTCTGAAGTTATTAAAATTAAAAGCACAAGAAATTAATTATCTATTTAAGCCACACCTGTTAACTCAACCCAAACCATATGGCTGCCTCTGAGCAGGAGACACCTTTTTGATGATATGTATTAAAACAAAATTACATCTTAAGACAAGTTGGATCAGGAATAAAATTAGAAAAACGGTTACTTATTAGGAAAATGTGCTAAATTGCCCTTCTATAATAGATAATTCTACTATTTGGACAACATCCAACTTCAAATCCAAGAACCATTTCAAGAATGAAGAAACCATGTCCAGTTGTCTTCTACTCAAACACATAAACTTGCCATGGCCAACTGGGCATTGACAACATCTAAAATATTTATTTTTATTACATATGACCTTGTAGGTCAAACCAAAATAGCTTATGTGATGAAACATAAAGAGACGCTTGGATGCACACGTCACCAATTTTAAGTTTGACCAGCTTGACTACAGCTAATCAGTGTGGCATTTAAAAACATTAGATTTCCCAAGTAGCAACACCAAAAAGGAGTGGCAATCAAAAATCTGACTTTATCCTGGTCATTGAATGCACCACTGCTGAGCAACAACAGCACCTCTTCAATGTAGACATGTTTAACGGAGTGTTGACAACTAAGAGTGAGCAATCAGTGAAAATTGAAGTTTTGTTTACAAGAAAACAAACTGAAAGGATTATGAGGTGTAAGAGACTTCTACAGGATTTCTGAGCGGCCTGTCTGCAGCTCACTGCACTGCTCAGGTGTTTTTCTTTTATAGAGCCAGCTAAACTGGTGACATATTCAACCGGTGCACTTTTGGTTTGGAGATCTGTAAAAAGCTTATGTTAAAGGTTCAGTCTGCAGTTTCTGTAGAACATCAGCACTTAGAAAAAATTTCAACAAGCAAAGCATTCTGATCCCTCCCCCTCAGAGCCATATATGGCTCTGCCCCCTTGTGGTCTGTTGAAATTCAAATTCAAGCTCTGTTTTTATTGGCTGATTCAAATTCAAGCTCTGTTTTTATTGGCTGGTTACAAACTTTGTTTTTATTGGCTGGAAAATGGCGGGTCACTTTTTCTTTTTAGAAATGCTTATTTACCACCTGGAGAAGCAAGGGGACAATATTTTTTTTTTGTTTTTTTCAGAGATTACCTCTCTAACATCAATCTAGTGACAGAGTGAAGAAATATGTTAAAAATATATTGTTAGAAAAGTTACATATAGCAGCTTTAATGAATTAAAATCAGTTAATTTTTCCATGAAATTCTGTAATTCTTTTAAAGTTGTTTTATTTGTGCACACAACTTTGTCCAATAACCTGGAGATTAATTATGATAATTAAATAATTTGATATGGGCTGTTAGGTCCCTGTATGACTGGTGTCAGAGCTTGGGCCGCATTGCCGGCAGTAAGTCGGGCTCATTCCCGGTGAGAGTTGGACTCCGCCAATGTTGCCCTTTGTCACCGATTCTGTTCATAACTTTTATGGACAGAATTTCTAGGCGCAGCCAAGGTGTTGAGGGGATCCGTTTTGGTGGCCTTAGAATCGCTTCTCTGTTTTTTGCAGATGATGTGGTCCTATTGGCTTCATCAGATCGTGATCTACAGCTTTCGCTGGAGCGGTTTGCAGCGGAGTGTGATGCGGCCGGGATGAGGAACAGTTCCTCTAAATACGAGGCCATGGTCTTGAGCCGGAAAAGGGTAGAGTGCCCTCTCCGGATCAGGGAGGAGGTCCTGCCCCAAGTGGAGGAGTTTAAGTATCTTAGGGTCTTGTTCACGAATGAGGGGAAAATGGAGCGGGAGATAGATAGGCGGTTATGTGCAACGTCTGCAGTGAAACAAGCGTTGTACCGGTCTGTCGTGGTGAAGAGAGAGCCGAGTCAAAAGGCAAAACTCTCAATTTACCGGTCTCTCGGATACAAGCGGCCATTCTCCACAGGGTGTCTGGACTCTCCCTTAGAGATAGGGTGAGAAGCTCAGTCATCTGGGAGGGACTCGGAGTAGAGCCGCTGCTTCTCCACATTGAGAGGAGCCAGTTGAGGTGGCTCGGGCATCTGGTCAGGATGCCTCCTGGACGCCTCCCTGGTGAGGTGTTCCGGGCACGTCCCACCGGGAGGAGACCCAGAGGAAGACCCAGGACACGCTGGAGGGACTATGGGAACGCCTTGGGATT
>JBBPBX010025410.1:0-11409 GCA_038048925.1 Garcialebias charrua | reverse complement strand
CGCCAAATAGAGGCATCCTAATAAGATGCCTCCTGGACGGCTCTGTTTGGAGGTTTTCCAGACGTGTCCCACAGGGAGGAGAGCCCGGAACAGACCAAGAACTTACTGGATGGATTGTGTACCCATTCTGGTCTGGGAACGCCTTGGGATCCCCCAGGATGAGCTGGAGAGTTGGAGGTCTGTGTGTCTCTCCTGGACCTGCTGCCTCCACGACTCGACCACAGGTATGCAGTAGAATAATAATAATAATAATGTGTATGTGTTATCATTGTATGTTCCAATACGATGGCGAAATTGTCTCTGTGCATTTAATCCATCCACCCCAGGTGCACGAGATGTGCAATGACTGGGGTTCGAACCTGGGACTTTCGGGTCTCAAGTCGGCTGCCCTGGTGTTGTAGCTAAATAACCTGCTGCTACGGTGCAATATACAGGGAGTCCTCAACTTACGAACGAGTTCCGGACCTACGGGCCATTCGTAACCCGATTTTGACGTAAGTCGGAACTCATCGCACGTGGCGTTCGTAAGTCCGGATTTTATGACGTAAGTCGAAACTCAGAACACGTGGTGTTTGTACGCTGCGCCGCACACCCGTTTATCGAAAATGACACTGAACAAGCGTACATACTGGTCCATAAACATGCACAGAACTTTATTTACAAATGGTTAGCTAACATTACACCACACATTCATCTATAAACACAGCACGTACTGGCGTTCGGAGCGCGTTTGTAAGTCCGGATTGTCGTAAGTCGAGGGCGTCGTAAGTCGAGGACTTCCTGTAGTGTTTCAACAGAATGTGGTGAGACGGTACATTTGGTTCATATAGTGTCTAGTAGGCATGTAACGGTTTGGGTGTACCGAACCGTTTCGGTACAGCACGTTCGGTTCGGTCCACCTGCGTACCGTTTTGGTTATTTTTTCACTCATTGAACGTTAATATATGCGCCGCGGAACAAAATTTCCTGGGCGCGTTTCAGCACGGAGCTATTATCGCGCAGCACGCGCAGCATTATTAGCCATTAGCTGCTCGCTCCGGTCTCCTGTTTGGGAACGTTATGGCTTTCTTGTTAAGACGAGCGCACGTTCAAAGCTGTGTTTGTGGACATTGTTTCATGAAGACTCTGCAGCAGCTGCGTGACGCAGCTCTCTGCAGCAGCAACACGTCTAACGTGAACGCGCTGGAAACTACGTCATCGGAATGTGAACAGAAACAGCAGCTGTTGCAGAAACACCGCTAAAAGCAGCTGCATTTAAACAACTTTTATCAGGTAATCAGAGCGGTCCAGAGCAATAACACAAACTGTATGAGTTTTTAAAGATCTGAATCTAAGTCTGAATGTTTTTTATGCGCAGTTGATCCTTGCTATGAGACATCCATCACGTCAACACTTAAGTCAAAAAGTTCAGCTCTTTATGAAAAAACTAAAACTGATTGTGAACAAGTCCTGGAGCTGATTTAAGCCCTGCCCTGATGATGAGTGGGAGATTCAACCGTTCAAGAGGTATTGTTCTTTTATTATAATTATTATTTATAATTTATTATTATTTAAAATCATAATCTTATTAACTTATTTTTTTACCTCTGTGTTTTATTTCCAGTATTTCCAGTTACAGAGGTAGCATGCTCTCTTCCACTTCAGGGAAATCCACCAGAGATCACCTGCTGCAGCTAAGAAGTGTGTGATGACTGAACTGAACTCTGAACTGTTCCAGGACCTGTCCCACCAAGAAGAGGTTGTGAGTAATGAGGACAAATACAGCCACACTGCTGCTACTGGACAAAAACTTGATTAGTTAGATTGTAAACAGTCTGTTGCTGCTTATTGTTCTGGTTCTGACTGTTATTGTATTTATTAAGATTTTTATTATTTTTAATATAATTTATTTATTGTAGAGTGCTGTTTATTTAAAATATCATCCAAATGGGTCACTTTTATTTATTACTACAATACAATACAAACATATTTTTGGCATATTTTCAAAATAAACATTTTGTAAGTCTTTATTTTGTCTTTTTTTTTTGTACCGAAAATAAACCGAACCGAGCCCTCCTTGTAATTGAACCGAACCGAGATGTGATTTTAGCGTACCATTACACCCCTAGTGTCTAGTACTGTGGATGCAAACAAAAAAATCATAACCTGCATATTAATAAACATGCCAGGCTGTTTAAAATGGGATAAGCTTTTAACACCCAACAAGGGTGCAGCTCTGGTCAAACGTCCTTCGGTGACTTATCTTTCTTTAACCAAAGCTGAGGATAAACGTGCTTAACTTGGAGCAACACAAATATTAATGCTGTATATCTCCATAATCCCACTAATGCTGTCTGCGTATGACTCAGATTATTGTGACGTATCGTTACGAGGAAGAAGCCCTGAAGCCTGTTCCTCTAATTTCAGCTGGTTTATGTATGAAGGAGCACATGGTGGGGCGCCCTGGAGCATCAGCAGACGTTTGTGCTAAACTCTGGGTCAGCAGATTCTGTGTGGACCCAACTACCGTATTTTTTGGAGTATAGGTCGCACCTTTTTATCATTTTTTCAAGGCCGGCGACCTATAATCAGGTGCGACCTATATGTGGCTTTTTATCACTTTCGGCGAAACAAATTTTAAAATCCAGCTCATTTCACAATTACGTTCATTTATTAAGGAAAAGTTCAGCTCAGACATATATTTGCTATAATTTTTATCAAACAAATAATTGATTTTAAGTGTTAATCTTCTTAAAAGCCTTGCTGTGCGCTCCTGTGTCAGACATTTGCAGCAGAGCTAAACGTAGGTGCTACCTATCGAGGGATTTTTCCAATCTATTGGTGATAATTGGACAATGCGACCTATACTCCGGTGCGACCTATACACCAGAAAATAATACTGTATCAGGAGAACTCATTGAAAAAGCTCAGATGTTTGTAAACGTTAGAAGAAACTGGTTTTGTGAGAGGGGACGTTTTTGTCATGTTCAAACTACAACATGAAGCAGATCCAAACTTGAAACTGGACCCAGGGTTTTATTTTAATTAAACTGGAAGTGAAGCTTTTCATTAAAACGTGCTGATCGTTACAGGAAAACCTTCACAATCGACACATGTAGGCCTGTCACAATGACAAAGTTTGCTGGGCGATTAATTGTGAAAGAAATTATTGCGATAAACGATATTTTGTTTGAAATTTAACAATAAATGGTAATTATTGTCAAATTTAAGAAGAAATGTTTCTTGTTTTGCGTGTAGTACCTTTTTTGACCACAGGATGGTAGTATAAGACTGTTTGAACTAAAGGATGGATAGTGAGGGAGCTAGCAGCGCATCCCTTGAAGAAAAATGGGAGGGGGACCCCTTGACGTGAGGCTGTCTCTTCTCGGTTCTCAAAATGTTAGATGCTCGTGTGGTTTGAGCGCTTTAGCACAGTATTTTTCACACAAAGCTTTGAATAAAAAAAACTGTAAGCAAGTTCTCAGCTTCTTTTTGCAGAGAAAAACAACGTTTTACTCAAAGGCACGGGTTTCAACCGTGAATTTTGGAGCTTCAAAAAGACTGATGTTTTACCCCAAGGTCGGCCTGTTAGCTTAGCTCGTAGCTTAGTTTCTCAGCTTTGCTGCTTTTAATAATCCAAAAACGCGATTTTGGATTATCAAAATGGATTTGAACGAGAAAGGGAGGGGTCAGTGAAGAACAACGGAGTTGAGCTCTTCGTCATCCAGTGTCTGCAGTAGAAAGAGAGAGACGAAAAAAATGATAAAGCCGATAAATGAAAACGAGGTTGATAATTTTCATTTATCATGTGATTAAATGATTTATTGATTTATCGCGACAGGCCTAGTCACATGTTCCCACGTTAACGTGCTTAATTATCGTGAAATATTTGGAACACGTGTAAACTTGCTTTGAACTGAGGAAACACGAGTTTGTTCCTCTCTGTCATTCCTCAGTGCAGCCGGGCTTTTAATCGCTCCACTTCTTTTACAGAGTTTTTAATTCTGAAGGGATCAAGCAGCCCTCGGTGTCTTCCACCACTGAGGAGCTAACTCTTCCGCTTCATTCTGTTTGCATGTTTAGGAACGTGTGGCTCCAGTAAAAACCACACATCCAAACCCCAGATCAGAGCCATGGTTGAATGATGTCTCTCGAGCTATCAGACGGCAGTGCAGGAGGGCGGAAAAGAAGTGGAGGAAAGACTGGTTGCAGGTTTCTTTTGAAATGCTCAAAGATAGGCTTAAAAATTTAAAATAATGTAATAATAATAATGATACTTTATTTATAAAGCCATTTAAAACAACCACAGCTGCAACAAAGCGCATATGAAATTAAGAAAGTATAAACACACACAATTTTTTTTTAAATTTCATATTTTTATTAATTATGATTTATGCCGTAAGTCCGAGTTGCCGTAGGTCGAGGGCGCCGTAAATCGAGCACTCCCTGTATATATATTGTATATACTGTATATGGAGTTTTTCTCTGTCTGTGTGGGATGACACCAGTCTGCAGTTTGTTGTTTGCTAACTGACAAATCTACCTAAAGTTTGTGGTATTTAGTTGATGAACATCCAACAGAGCCACCTGAGAGACAGGTTATTTTTACCTCGTTCCATCAGGAAAATGCTGGAGGTTTGCAAACTCGCACATCTGAACACCTGGGACCAAACAGGTGCAGCAGCCGTGATGCCGTTTCATCCGGTGGACAGCTGAACCGTGGTACCCCGGTGTGCTCCGAGGCACTCGGGGGACAGTGAGGTGAGGCCGCTTACTTCCTGTCCATCCACGTCTGCTTTACTTCCATCCACCTTCTGAAACAGACCTCATTAAAACAGAAAGACCCAAATATTCAGTCTTTAAAAACGTCTTCTCCGCCGCACCCCTCCCCGTGTTCTACTCTGTCGACTTCAACAAAAAGTGGCAGCTGTTTATTCTCACAGCAACTCGACGGCAACTGGGACGGTGAGACGCTCCTCCGTCCTCCGCTGGAGGAGAACGAGACGAAGCGTGAACACCTGAGGGGGACGTGGAGGAAAAGAGGAACAATAACAAAGATGCAGAGGGAGTCCGTCCGAAGTGAGAGGACAATGGAAGTTTGTCCTCTAGGACTAAAAGAAAAAGCTGACAAGAAGTAACTGCTCTCACAGGTTTTGCCATCATGTGTTAACAGGTTTGACACTTTTTTGGTAATTGGCTTAAACACGGAGTCCTGCCATGAAGCTAAGAGCCACTTTTACTGCGTTTAAAACGACAAGTTAATCCTTTTGTCGTCTCAGAGCGACTCAACGAAGAACTTCGTTCTGGACAAAATGAGGCCGAAGAGCAGATTTAAAACACTTGTTTTGTAAGCTTGTTCGTAAAAGAAAAAATTTAGTGTACTGTATTTTCCGGTCTACAAGTCGCACCTTTTGCCTAATTTGCATGCCCTGCGACTTATAGAGAGGTGCGACATGTTTATGGATTTTTCCCCATGTTTTTAGACCCATTTTTGGCTCTTGACATGACAGTTTTTCATTTTGGCCAAAAATGGTGCAGTACCAGTTTCGGCCGCTATGGGCGCTAAAGAGACCTCTAGTCTGTGTACGTGCAGACGTACCTGGAGATGTTACCTGTTGTTTGCAGTGTTGGGCAGCGCTAATCCAAAAATTAGTTCTGCTATTTCTAAAGCACTTATTGATTTATTTAGGTCCGCAATTTCAAAAGCACTTATGTATTAGCAATGCTAGCGGACGCTAATGCTAACACGCTAACCGCCATTTTGAACAGGGCAAATGGCGAAATACTTTTTTTAATCCAGCAGATTTGACCATTTGAACCGGTTAAGCTCAGAAAAACCTTGTGCTATAAAGTCAGCTAAGAAATATATTTTTTCTCAGCAAAGAAATAATTGTTTTTACCGTGTTTTCATGGAAAGTCCTTATCTTCTGTGGCCGTCGCGGCCGCCATTTTGAAGAGGGCAAATGGCGAAATACTTTTTAAAATCCAGACGCGTCGCGTAGGCCGCTGAGAAACATCCATAAGTTCACCCTCCATGTTAAAAACTCTTCGTCTGACTCTTCGAAAACAAGCAATAAGGCTGCAGAGTAACACACTGGCTGCTAACTGAGAGCGCTCGCTCTAGCAAAGAGACTGAGGGGACGCTTTTTTGTCACGGACCACATCCGGCGCTGACAGGATATGGTCTGTTAGCAGTCGTCCGGGCCTGTAAATAAGTTTTTTCGTTTTTACTGATAGATAATTAGTTATTAACGGTACTGCATTTTAAATAAAAATAGCGCAAATCCGCTTATGAATTATAAAAGTTAGTCAAACCGCTGTTACGCTGACAAAAACGTTAGGTCCGCTGTAAGCGGATTAGCGCATTAGCGCTACCTAGTGATCATATGCCCACCTTTGGTTGTTTGTGTAGGAATGGATGGTTAGCCAGGAGCACAGTTTCACGGCCATCAGGAGAATGAGGCACGCCACATTTTCACAAGTCCTGGAGTGGATCGACAAGGCCTGGACCTCGGTGACCACAAGAACCATTCAGCAGGCCGGATTCAAAAAGGCTGGCATCATCCCACCGTCAGCTGGAGCTGAGGACTCAGAGAGCGGTGAGAAGGAGGAGATGGAGGGAGAGGGACCTTTGAACACCGGTAACCTTCATCGTTCGCTGGCTGAACTTTTTGCCAGTGACACAGAGGACGAGGAATTCGAAGGGTTTGAATGAAAACCGTAAAATAAGTACAGTATCTGTTTGTCATCTTTATGGGCGGGTGATCATGGGCAGGTGAGCGTGTAGTAATTTTAAAGCCGCTTTATTTATGTCGTTGTAACCGTCAAAGTGCATTTATTAACAAAAGTTAAACTGAGACACACTCTTACAATAATGTCAGCTAACAAATATATTTTTTAGGTGTTTATCTTGCTAAATTTTAACGAAATGCAGGGTTTCCGCTCGCTGCAAAGAGGGTCTGGTTTGTGGGTGCGTGCACTCGTGTTGTTTACGTGGTAGCGAAACAATTCAAATTCAGCTGATTTTACCATTATAATCATTTATTAACAAAAGTTAAACTGAGACACACTCTTACAATAATGTCAGCTAACAAATATATTTTTTAGGTGTTTATCTTGCTAAATGTTAACGAAATGCAGGGTTTCCGCCCGCTGTGCGCACACGTATTGTTTCATCAGACGTAGCGAAACAAATGTTTAAATCCAGCTCATTTCACAATTACGTTCATTTATTAAGGAAAAGTTCAGCTCAGACACATATTTGCTTTAATTTTTAGCAAACAAATAATTGTTTTTAAGTGTTCTTAAAGCCTTGCTGTGCGCTCCTGTGGCAGACATTTGCAGCAGAGCTAAACACTGGTCCACATTTCCGGGTTGTCTCAGCGGTGACGCGTCACGTCGGGTGACGTAGGTGTGACTTAAATAAAGATGCGCCATGTTTATGGATTTTTCCAATTTATTGCCAATAATTGGACAAAGCGACCTATAGAAAGGTGCTACCTATCAGGCGGAAAATACATATTTACATAAAGTCGGGCTGAAAGCTCGTAGCTCCATTTTTCTGTTTTTGTGCAAACCATCTCCTTCGTCTGTCTTCACATGTGTCTGACAGTTTACGGACTCCTGCGATCACTTTTAATTTATAAGAAACTAAGATGTTTTTGAGACATGAGGTTTTAGGCTGAGAGCCACAAAATGTTCCAAAACCACGTTTCCTGTTTCACATTAAACCTGAGAAAATGTGTGGTTTTGCACATGTGAACTTTAGCTGGTTCTGGAGCCCAAAGAACAGTTTCCATGTGCAAAATGTTTCATGTGCATTTTTTTAATACATGTATTTCATTTGATTTAAATAAATAAAATAGTGAAACCAGTCAGTTTCTCCCAAAATTACATTTCACATGGTTTCACATGTGCCAGCCTACTCAATAAGCCCCAGCAGGGTGCCTCAGGACCTGTCTCCAGAAGACAGACCCGGAGGCGTCTGTGAACAGACCCTACACCTTTCGCGGAGACAGGTGGGAAAGGGCACGTGTCCCAGCCCCCGCTCCATTATGAGCAAGGAGCCGGCTAATACACTAACCAGACGAACACGTGACAGGTTCGCACCATAGGAGAGCATGTCGGATGCCCCAAGGCAGACACAACTTTCACACCCTCAAAGTAGTGGCTGTGATCACGTTACTGTGTGTGTAAAAGGATCGGAGTCGAACCAGAATTTTCCTCCTGACTTTGAAAGGAAACTGGGCTCCTTATCAACAAATTATCTTGAGTCTGCCGGTCACAAAGGACCATCTCCACGTTCACACGTTGTTGCTGCTCCTTTATTATTCATGAAGGACACACAACGCTCGAGCGGTGGAAGAGCAGCACGTGTTTTTCCTCACAAAGCTGCGTCAAACTTGTCCCCACACAACAGTATCCCACTGGGCGGGACTACATTCGGAATCAGGAGGTCTGCTCGTTTACAAAAGCAGCAGCCCCTCAATCCAATAAATCCTATTTCGGAGGGAAACAGTAGCTTTCCTGTCCCGACTCAATCTAATAAAATTAATGGACTTCATCTGTCCTCGAGGAGACTCGATCAGGGAAGTCTGTTAACACATCAACGTGGAGGCCCACTCCCTAACTTGGTTGACCCTCAAAGACTCACACAGGAAGTCGCAGTCCAGTTGCTTAGGCCAGGATCTGGAATTAATTCCAGCCTGTTAGCTGAAAAGGACAGGCTGATGGCTTCGGGCCTGCCTGAGAATGTGGTGAAAACCATACAAAATGCCTGTGCCGGGTCAACACAGTTTCTATACGCACAAAAGTGGCGCATCTTCGAAGCCTGGTGCTCAGAAAGAAATATCATTTCTTATGCTTGCGACCTGGCTCAACTACTAACATTCCTTCAGGATTTACTGGAAAAGGGTCGTTCTTATTCAACGATTAAGGTGTTCCTTGCAGCTATCTCTGCCTGTCACGAGGGCTGGGGACACAGGACTCCTGGAGCACATCCAATCATAATGAGATATATGAAAGGTGTGCTTCGAACTAAGCCACCCAGCAGGACCTTGACCCCTGGTTGGGATCTTGGCCTGGTCTTGGGGGCTCTTTGCGACCCGCCATTCGAGCCTCTGAGCGAGATTAAGATAGATTTTCTATCTTATAAAACTGCTCTTCTCCTGGCTCTTTGCTCGGCGAAACGCGTGGGTGACCTCCATGCATTGTCTGTACATCCAATGTGTACCAGATTCGCCCCTGACGGGTCAAAGGTCACACTAAGGCCTAATCCCGCATACACTCCCAAGGTCTTGACTCTGAACCATAGGAGTCTAGACTTTGATCTCTCCTCCTTTCCGCCTGATCCTGTCCTCACTCAGGAACAGGAAAGGCTACAGGCTCTCTGCCCAGTGAGGGCTTTACGCATCTACATGCAGAGAACAGCCGAATGGAGAAAAACAAACCAACTGTTCGTATGCTTTGTCGCACCTGCTACAGGAAAGGCCCTATCAAGACAGCGCCTCTCACATTGGGTGACGGAGGCCATTAAAAGGGCATACGGTAGCAAAGGTCAACAAGTGCCCCCTGGAGTCCATGCTCACTCAACCAGGGGCTTGGCCACTTCCTGGTCATTGTTCAAGGGTGTGTCAGTTGCAGACATTTGTGCTGCTGCGAACTGGAGCTTTTTAAACACTTTTGCAAAGTACTACAGTTTGGATGTTACTGCGTGTGATGTCACTCAGGCTGTTCTTTCTAATACACAATAGAAAGTAGCTTTGAGATGTAAAAAAAAGCTAAGTCTGGTCCTCTGGAGGATCAGACTTAGCTTTTTTAATTTTTCTACCTGGATTATTGAGCATCAATCAATCAATCAATCACCTTTATTTAACCAGGTAGAGCCCATTGAGATCGAGATCTCTTTTACAAGGGTGACCTGGTCAAGTGGTCAGCAGCACACGTCACATTGGCAATAGGCATTTGCACTTATCAAAAAGAAAATAAAGAAAACTACAATCACAGTAAACAGATGTTGACAGTTCAAAACCAACAGGATATGACAGATTTCTATATACATTATATACAAAACAAGCAGACAAAAAAAAACAACAATGACATGTATATTGGATAAGTAGTGGTTAGAAACATCTGCAATGGTCAAGTTTCTTGATGACATTTTCTACTACGGTTGACATAAAGGATCCAGGAGAGATGAATGTTGATAGTTTCAGATCTTTCTGTAAGTTGTTCCAGGCTGAGGGGACGGCGAAGCTGAACGCTCTTTTTCCTAGTTCAGTTCTGACAGGAGGAACTGACAGGAGGACTAAATCGTTAGAGCGCAGGGAGTAATGACTGTGTGATGTTTGTATTAAGGAGGTGAGGTATGACGGGACCAGGTTTAGGAGGGTCTTGTAGATGAAGGATATCCAGTGAGTGTATCTGCGAGTGCTGAGAGATGACCAGCCAGATTTTACGTAAAGCTCACAGTGATGAGTGCGATAACTGGAGTCAGTAATGAACCGAAGGGCACCGTGGTAAATGGAGTCTAAGGACTGTAGGTATTTTGATGCAGCACTCATGTACAGCACGTCACCATAATCTAGTATTGGCATGAATGTTGCAGCTACTAATGTTCTCCTGGCTTTGCATGAGAAGCAGGATTTGTTTCTGAAGAAGAAACCTAGCTTCAGTTTGAGTTTAGTGGCCATTTTGGAGATGTGGGTTTTAAAAGACAGTTCAGTGTCAATGTTGAAACCTAGATATTTGTAGGTGGAGACCATTTCTATTTGTTTTCCCTCTTGGGTTCCAATTTGAGGTGGGTTCTCTGGTTGCAGCTTTCTGTTGGCAAGAACCATGAACTTGCTTTTGTCGGCATTTAGGACCAGTCTAAGTTTTTGCAGCCGTGACTGAATAATATTAAAAGCATCCTGAAGAGAGGTGAAAGCTTGGCTGAGGGAGGAAGAACAGCAATAGATGATGGTGTCATCTGCGTAATAATGGTGGGAAGCATTTGACAGATCACTGCAAAGATCGTTGATGTATAGGGAGAAAAGAATGGGACCCAAGACAGAACCCTGTGGCACCCCTTTCACAACATCTAAGAATGTAGAGGAGGATCCAGCTACATGAACAGACTGCGTTCTGTCAGTTAGGTAGTTGGTGAACCAGGAGACTGCAAGTTTTGATAGACCAGAGTGTTCCAAGATGTTTGTCAATAGTCTGTGATCAACTGTATCAAATGCCTTGGACAGGTCTATGAATAGGGCAACACAGTATTGTTTGCAGTCCAGGGCATGTATGATGTCATTTAATACTTTGAGAACTGTAGTGACGGTGCTGTGTTGTTTTCTGAATCCTGACTGGAATTGTGATAGAATATGGTTTGATTGTAGGAAATCAGTTAGCTGATCACAGACAAGTCTAGTGGTAGCATCAGGGTAGCTTTGA